>PVKS010001071.1:0-154673 GCA_004027875.1 Aplodontia rufa | reverse complement strand
TTTTTTTTTTTTTGTAGAGATTTGAGGTGCAGCATAAGCTTATTTGTTTGGGATCTCTCCTGATTTTTAATGTAGACACTCAGTGCTATAAATTTTCCCCTTAAGAATGCTTTCATGCTGTCCCAGAGGTTTCAATACATTGTGTCTTCATTCTCATTCTCTTCCAAGAATTACTTAATTTCTGCTTTCATTTTTTCTGGAATCCATTCTTCATTTAATAGGGAGTTATTCAATCTCCATGTATATATGTGTTTTCTGTGATAGTTTTTATTGTTAATTGCTAGGGTCATAGCAACATGGTTTGATAGGATACATGGAATAATATCTACTTTTTATATTTACTGAAATTTCCTTTGTGAAATAGAATATGATCTGTTTCAGAGAAGGATTCATGTGCTGCTGAGAAGAAGGTATACTCTGCCGATTTGGGTTGGAATATTCTGTAGATGTCTGTTAAGTCTGTTTGATTTATGGTATTGTTTAGAGTGGAGATCTCTTTATTTATTTATTTATTTATTTTGCTTTGATGATTGTCCATTGTTGATAGTGTATTAAAGTCTCCCAGTACTATCATGTAGAGGTCCACAAGTGGTTTTATGTCTTGGAGTAATTTTTCCACATAATTGGGGATGTTAGTGTTTGGGGAGTATATGTTTACTATGGTTATATCTTCTTTCTGTATTGTTCCCTTTACTATGATGTAGTGGCCCTATTTATCTCTTCTGATTAATTTATGTTTGATGTCCACTTTGTTGGATATAAGAATTGCAACTCCAGCTTGATTTCTTGGGCCATATGCCTGGTACATTTTTTTCATCTTCTCACCCTCAATCTGTGGATGTCATTGGCTCTAAGGTGGATTTCCTGTAAGCAAAATATTGTTGGATTTTGGTTTTTGATCCAATTTGCTATCTGTGTCTTTCAATTGGTGCATTGAGACCATTCACATTCAGTACTAGAATAGTTCTGTGGTTGTGGTTTATAGTCATTGTATTTTATTAGTAAGTTCTGTGCTATCTTGGTTGTCTATTGATAGAATGTACCTTTATTGAATTTCCTCTGTGGGTGTTTAGGAATGTTGTCTTGTTTTTCTATCTGGAGTTTATCTTTGAGATTCTTTGTAATGCTAGTTTTCTGTTTATGAACTCTGCAAGTTTGATTTTATCATGAAAAGTTCTTATTTCCCCCTCAAATTTGAAGCTGAGTTTTGCTGGGTATCATATTCTTGCTGTATATTGTGTTCATTCAGATGTTGAAAGATATCTTGCCATAATCTTCTTGCTTCCAGAGTCTGAGCAGAAAAATCAGATGTGATTCTTATTGGTTTGCCTCTGAATGTGATTTGGCCTTTCTCCCTTGCAGCTTTTAATAATCTTTCCTTGATTTCTCTTTTGTAAATTTTGAATGTGATGTGTCTTGGTGAGCTTCTCATTTGATTAGGCCTATTGGGTGTCCTATAAACTTCCTGGATGAGCATATCTGACTCTATTTTTATATGGGCAAAATTTTCCTTAACTATTTCATTGAGAATGTTCATTACCCCATTTGTTTGTGTTTCAATTTCTTCCTGTATTCCAATTACTCTTATATTGTTTCTTCACATTTCATCCCAGACATTTTAAAAATTGTTTGTGTTCTGTGAGGTTTTTTTCTTTTTTGTCATCCATGCTCTCAAGCTTACTCAGCCTATCCTCATTCTCAGAAGTTCTTTTTTAAAGAGTTGAGGTTGTGTTTTCTAGAGAAATTAATCTATTATTAAATTCTTCCATGGCTTCTCTCATGTCATTGGCTGCAGATTTTAGCTCTTACTTCCTTTTTGAATATGTCTATTTATTTGATAATAGAGTTTTTTCACCTCTTGACTTTTCTCACTTAGTACCTTCATTATATCTTGTTTTAGTTCATTGTTCCTTTTAGTAATCAGATCATTGATGATTTTTTTCAAGGTTTTCATCTCAGTCCCTATCCATGACATCCTTTTTAGGAGAGTTGTGGGTTTGAGGTGGACTTTTCTTACCTTGATTGTTCATTTTTGAAGAGCTTCTTCTAGATCTCTGAATTGAGATTCCCTATGGGGAAGATAGGCAATTCTCCAGGTCATTTTTCCTTGAAAGTCAAAGGGTCAGATCAGCCACCAGTCTTTGATCATCACCTTCCAGATGCTGCTTCTGCCTGGGTCCTCAGTGTGTTCCACATTTTGGATCCAGGCTCAAGATTGCAGATCTGAACCTGGTTTATCCTGGGCGCCTGCCAGGCCAGGACCAGAAGAGGTCTGGGCTGGGGGCTGGTCCAGGAAGGGATGCTCCTCTGGTCAGTCTTGGGTGTGTGCTGGGGCCTGGACAAGAAGAGGCCTCAGCTGGTCCTTCAGCTGGGCAGGGACTGCTCCAGATGGGGGACCTACCCTGGGGTGTTTAGAGTACCTGCCGGCAGGGACCAAAAAACATTCCGGACTGGCACATGGGGTGTCAGGTAGGTGGAGACTGTCTGGACAGGGGTCCTACTGGACATGTTCTGAGTGCCTGACAGCTGGGGCCAAAAGAGTCCTTTTTAACTCTTAACATGAAAGTGTCAGCATTTACAAGAGATGGACTATGGGGGAGGGAAAAGGATGCACAAATGGCCACCTGGAAAAGCCAGGCCCTAATTAAGTGTAGGTCAACTTGTGACCAGAGTTTCAGACACAACAGTCTCCACCATTGCCTGCTGTTGCACTGTATTTGTAATTATTCCCTTCTTGTCACTTAGGTTCTACCTCAAGATGTTTGAGGACTACCCCAAGTCTCGGAAAGCCCTTGTTCCATTCATCTTTTAAAGAAACCAAGTCAAAAGGAGCAAAGCTTCACACCACCAGTGAAAACTCTGAAGCTGCTGAAACTGTAACCTGCCAAGTTTCATTATATAAGTGTGTGTGTATAAAGAGGTAGTTATGCAGCCAACTGGCCTGGGAATTCTGCATGGTGCCCACTTATACTTTATTCCAACCCTGCCAGGGAGCTCTATTCTGATTTGAGGTTTCAAAAAGACCTTTCCCAAGTGGAGGCATTTTCTTCTTAGATATGCCTTCTAGAATGTGCAAAACTTCCCTTGTGTGCTTTTTTTCCCACTGGCTGATCACAGTACATGTGGCTTTTTCCTACTCTGTATCAATGTAGGACAACTCTGTACTCAAGAGTGTTTGGGGACCATAGAATTTATGAAAGGTGTACATTTTGTATCTATGCAGAGTAGCAGAGATTAAATTCCAAAACCACATACACCCAGAGCACACCTACTCCTAAATTAAAATGTAGTCATATCTTCCTTTTCCTTAATTAGGAAAGATGTGGAAAGGCAGACTTTTAACAAAGGAGCCTTCTCCTCACGTTGCCAAAAAATGTACTTATGCATTGACCTCAGTTCAAATTTGTGTAGTGTCTTGGTTGATGGGTGCCTTGGTCTTCCAGAAGATTTCACAGTTTCCATTAGAGATATCAGCCTAACCCCAAAACCTGGTGTGTGTTTTCTTGAAAGTCAACTGTGGTTTTTTTTTTTTTTTGTTCTTATTTTGTGGTGCCGAGGATCAAACTTAGCCTCATACATGCTAGGCAAATGCTGTACCACTGAACTGCATCCCCAGCCTGAAGTTCAGGTTTTAATGATCACAAAGAAAAGGGTATGGTCCTGAATGGCTACTGAGAGCATAAAAAATGCAATGCACATCATAAACCATGTTCTTGGAAACAAATGAGGAAAATCAATAAGGGAAATTAATGAGTAAGGTCGTCTGCTATTTGCCCTGACAAGAGATCTACAAGGACATGAAACACATCAGGACCCCAGAGCAACTTTCCTCGTGTGGAATTTCTTCACCACAGTGCTCAAGACCTGTCGAGAAGATGTGTGCCAGGGGAGGCTTGAACATCAGCCCTTCAAGATCCTAAGGGCAGAAGGATGAGATGAGAACTGCAGAGCAACATGTGGGCAGAAGACCTGCTTCCGCACGTTAGGACAGTGTTGCAGACCTGTTTTCTTTCTAATTTAAAATTTCTAAAATCTAAAACTTAGGCAGTTTCTGCATAAAACTTTGGCATTCTAGTTTCCTTTAATAGGTTGGAGGATCTGGGCATACCTAGTCTGAGTTCTCACGTGAGAATCTGGGACTGAGCAGCAAGTAAACATCTGAGTTTGCAACATCTTGTAAGGGTGTCACCCTGCTGGACTCTAAGGAAGGGGTTGAGCAGTCAGAATCTGAATATATGCAAATATTTGTCTCCCGGTTTGCGGCTAGCATTGGCACTACCTAGCAAGCCCGTTGGAGAAATGACTACCAGTTTTATTAGATGTGGTGCTAACATACAGAAAAACACTCTCTAACACACATTAGTAACTTGAAAGAGTTGTGAATAGAGTAGGTTCCTGAAAAATATAAATTGTAATTACATAAACATGTGTTCTTCTTGTTCATTAAATACATCTCAAATTACAGATGTTAAATAAATTTGTTTGGATTAAAAGATCCTGGGACTTCTGGAGATTTTTATAATGTATTAAGATGTGTTTTCGGGCTGGAGCGGTGGCTCTGCAGTTACTGTGCTTGCCTTGCATGCACAAGCACGCAAGTTCAAACCCCGGCACCATGTACACAATGAAGTCTCGGAGCAATGAAAGCCACGTGAAAAACTAAATAAAATTGATTCTCTGTCTCTCTCTGTCTCTGTCTCTCTCTCTGTCCCTGTCCCTCTCACTTAAAAAAAAAAAAGATATATTTTCCCCCTCCTTGTTGTTTTGTATTGCTTCTTTTCTTGTCTTATCTCTTAATTTTCACTAACCTGAAATTAGGGGCTGTAAGCAGGAAATGAAGTATGACTTACAAAGTTTCTCAGTCACAGCTCATAATTACAAGTAAGTGCAATAAAGGAACAGGACAATGTGTTGATTTCTGGGATACACGGGAAAATCTGTGTGCGTTAACTTTCTGTCACTATAACAAATACCTCAGATAAATCAACTTATAAAGAGAAAAAGTTGGGCTGGGGCTACAGCAGTAGTAGAGTGCTTACTTTACTATGTTTAAAGCTTTAGTTTTGATCCCCAGAACTGAAAAAAATTTTAAAAGAAAGGGGAAAATTTTATTTTGGCTCAAAGTTTCAGAGCTGTTTGTTTGGACTTGTGGTGAGGCAGTGCAAAAACAGTAAAACTGTTCACCTCCTGGCCAAGAAGCAAAAAAAAAAAAAAAGAGAGAGAGAGAGAGTGGATTCCCGCAGTCCTTTTCAAAAGCACACTTCCCAGTGACCCAAAGACCTCTCACTAAGCCCCACCGCTGGGGACCAACCCTCTTAACATATGGGCCTTGGAGGACACTCAAGGTCCAAACCATAGCACCTTAGATAAATCTTTAGGTAGCTTGAGCCTACCTGAAATGAGAATTCTAGTTCTCTCTATAACATTGAAAACTGCATTTATTGAACCATGAGAAACCCAGGACAGTGCCTGAAATGTATGAAATACATAAGCCCCATAAATGACGGCTATCATTTGTCTGGTGCTCAGGATATCAGAACAGAACTGCTGTGTGGCAATTCCAGTTTTTTTCCATAAGAAGGCTCTTTCCAAAATGTTGTTCAGGCCAACACTCCCATCTAAATTAGACAGCTCACACATTTTGGGGAAAATCTTCACAAAACTCCAACCCTGTTGCCATTTTAAGTTAGCATTATCAATTATCTTCTTAATTTAAATGTAATATTCAGCAAACTCCATATAATCTGAAATCTTCCCTGGATAATTGAGTCATTCGCGATACTATAAAGCTATTGTTTTTAACCCTAGTTTATTTGCTTAGGGCAGGAATATACATGTTAATTAAACACAACGAAAAGTCCATGTGGGCTTATCCTGAGACGTATTTCTTCCCATTTCTCCTAAAAATAGAGTGCAACAGAAACACAGCCGATGGAGTTTCCAGTGTGCTGTTGGGGAGAATTGCATAATGGTGTCTTAGCTAACGAGATGTTCTATTTTGCTCTTGCCAAAGAAGCTTTCGTGGAAGAATTATTTTCTGATGATTTTGTAGAAAATGCTGTATTTCATTTATTTTTCAGAATTTAGTCTTAAAAAGCGGAATCAGAGGGCTGGAGTGGTGGCTTAGCAGTTACGGCGCTTGCCTGGCATGCTCAAGTACGCAGGTTCAAACCCCAGAACCACGTACAATGAAGTGTCTGAGCAATGAAAGCCTCACGAAAATCTGATTAGAATCGATTCTGTCTCTCTCTCTCACTGTCCCTCTCTCTTAAAAAAAAAAAAAAGTGGAATCAGATCTTCAACATCCGCTAGCTCCACCCTTTGCTTATAGAGGGAGACGCCGAAAACCATGGTATTAAGCTGTGTCCCTAAGGTTCACAGCTGGTCTAAGCAGCAATCACATCTTGTGCCTTGGAAGATCAGAATCTTTTTCTTCTTAAGGAACAGAAAACTTTCACAAGAGAGATTCAGCAGAGCCTCCTGGGTCTGAACGCACGCACTCAATGATCACTTATTAGAGATTTACTAAATGAAAAAATCAGTGGGTAGGAGGATAGCACTTTTGAATTTTTTTATTTAGTTTTTGATGCTAGTTATTGAACCCAGGGCCACATGCATCGCATGCGCGAAGTGTGCAGTACCATTGGCATGCGCGAAGTGCAGTACCATTGAGCTCCTTCGCAGCCCTGGGGATATTGTTGAATTAGACAGGCTGCTTGCCCTTTAGAGGCTACCATTTGGATTTCTATAGAACTCATGCGGGAGAAAAACAGCCAATTCAGATGCACCTGTTATCTCTCCCTCGATTGGGAATATCTGCTTCCTTATCCCTGTGGGAGGGTCAGGCCCAAGCCCTGGCCATAAACCTGTTTGAAAAAAATGGGTGACCTTGGAAAAGGTTTCTATTCACACAGTTCCCTTATCTCAACCTTAATCCCTTTGCCTCAACCTTAACTCCCCTTATCTCATCCTCAACTTCATGACCGCAGCACTGGCTCCACCGTGTCCTAAAATGAGAAAAAAGCTAATGAAAAATTTGCAACCAGCAATTTAGTGTTTTAAACCCTTTCAAGAACAAATGGATCTGGGGTTTCACAGCCATGTGGTTTCACAATGGCCACCTTCGTTTACCTGGTGGCATCTCACTAAGAAGCAGACCAGCAAGCAAGCTCTTGATGTGTGAAGTCTTTCCTGGTCTTTGATTCTCTAAAGCAGGTGGGCAGAAGTCCAGGCAGGGCACCGAAGCAGGGTTACAGCAACTGTAAAGCGAATCCTTCTAGGGAAGGCTGCTGATTGCTTTACACACGGACACTACTCTGTGATTAAAGAAGGAGGCTTGGAGCCAGGCAGCAGCAGGGATGGTCAGATGAACATGCATAGAGTGGATCGATTCCTGAGCAAGACTCGCCTTTGCTCTCTCTACAAGGCCACTGACTGTGGTCTTCTCAGGCTGAGTTTTATTTGGATTGTGTGTTATTTCTTCCCATGGATCTTAGTTTGGAGTTTGAAATAACTGGGTGGGGAGGGTGAAGGTATTCACCAAACTGCGCTGTTTCCTTTTGTCCTGTGCTTGCTGGGTTCCGGGTTTGGTTTTGTGGGGTGCAGTCAGAGGCTAGATGGGGGTGTCCACATGGCCGGTGCCTAGGAGGAGGAGCACAGCGCAAATGAAGGCAGGTGGGGAGTTGTGTGGGAGGCCATGGGAAGGCTGGCCTTGAAGTCAGGTCGAGTGCCATGGGAGAGGGCCTTCCCTCCATAGAGTGGGTTTTCCCTTTCCTGGTGACCAGATCGCAGAAACCTGATCCTTTGCTTATCCTCCCAGGGAAAGAAGTCCCTCTGAGAGAGAGAGAGCAAACTCTTCCATTTTCAAAGGACAGGCAATTTCCTTAAACACAATCCATATGGTCGTGCCTCACAATAAATAATTTAACTTTCTGTCAGCTCACCTCGTAAAGATGGTTTTTGGTTTTCATAACATTGACCATTATGAGAACAAGGTGAAGTCATGGTTCTGGGAAGCGCACGGTGGTATCCAAATGCAATGAGGCTAATGGGGAGAGGGGGCATCCGGAGGGGTCAGCACCCATCCTGTGGATCGTTGTCCTTTTCTCCAGAGGCCCCAGACAAAACCAGCGTTCCTTATAGGGATGCGTGATTTTTTTTCAGTGTTGACTAGAAAGTGAATACCCATTAAATTTTGTTAATTCATACTTTCCTTTGTCACAAGTGGTCTTTTAGACAATATTGGATTAAAAATATTCTTTGTGGTGGTTTATACCAGGATGAACTGTCGATAGACAAGTGAGTGGAGGTAAGCAGATGTAGGAGTAATAAATTAAGCCAGAGGTAAAGCTGCAGGGTAAAAGCGCATACCTGAAGATCAGGACAGTGGGGAAGAGCTAGGCGTCAAGTGGGTGCTGAGTCCTCAGAGAAGGACACCAGCTAAATTCACAGCACTCATGAGACGAAAAGAAAAGAAAAGACCCAACAAAATAACCCCAAAACCTAAGGAAGAAGTTGGTCCTGAGAGCTCAACTATTCCTGGTTCTGGGACCTACGGTGCATTTCTTCGCTGTGGCTTAGGGAACAACTTTACAACAAAAGCAGTGGTTACTTTTGTCCAGCTTCTTATAACACCCTCCTGAAAGGACTGTAATCCAATGCTGTAGCCCGATTCTGTAAAGGCAAAGGGGCTGTTTTGTTTCTACTTAGTGTTCAAAAAGCCTAACAATGAGAAAAACCCAGGTAATTTACAAAGTTACTGCTGTTGTTGAGCCCTTAAATGAGCTAAGATAGAAAAGCAACCAAAGAACAGGATTCCCAAAAGTGAGCCCAGCGCACAGACTGTTCCATTTTGGGTAAAGTATAAGAGGAAGAGAGGACTGCTGTAAGAGTAACAAAAAAAGAAAAACAGGAGTTCAAATGGGTTCTTAATAGCTGAGTGGAGCCTAGCATGAGAGTTTAGAACACCTGAGAACCTTGGTCACAAATGACATCCTCTAGGTTGATCAACTATCCTGGTCTGCACCGGACTGAAGGGTCCCTGGGACACAGGACTTTCGTGTCCAGACTGGGAAAGTCCCAGGCCAATCAGGATCAGACCTTAGTCTCCTTCCCTGGCCTTTGACCCAGACCTCTACCTAGAGCTTTCAGGATAAATCAGGAACAGGAAAGGAGTCCCAAGAAGGACCCTCTTGATGGTGCACAGTCACAAAACTCATCTTCCTCTAGACCTTTTTCATACACAATGGAAAAGCTTTGCAGGGGACAGGAATCCTTACCCCCACCTTCTCTCAAGGCTCAAGCAAAGGTCCACTGCCCCTAGGGGAGGGAATATGGGAAAAAATACCAGAAAGGAGGAGACTCAGGAATTGTCCCTGACCCCAGTTACAGTTTCTGTTTATATTACCCCAGGGAAGTGGAGAGAAGTAAAAATCATTTCTTTGGGGAAGGAGCAGAAAATCCATCAACTGCCTCTGTGAGCCTTGTGCCTAGTGACAAGTGTTAGCAGTCTGCTGCTGGAGGAAGGTGATAATATTGTCCCAAGTCCTAGACAATGTCACACTGATGCTAAAGGAGGAGTAGACGCAAAAGCCATCTGCTCCTGAGATGGCAGGAAACCCCATGAGGATCAGAATCCTGCAGGGATGTCAAGAAGAGATCTGGTACCACTGGGAATCTGGTGGGCAGGAAACTCCTGCCTGCCCAAGACTCCCCCGACAGTCAAGAATTTGTCTCCAGCAGGGTGTGGTTTGGAGCAGGAGGGCTGAGAAATCCCCATCGCAGTGGCCCAGTCCATAGGTCCAGGGTGCCTCATCAAGACTGAGGCTGGAGCAGAGGAACCAGGAGACTCCACTGTGTCCATTGTAAGCCTCATACTCAGGAACAAGCAAGGGCAGTCTACCAATGGAGAGCTCAGAAAGACCCCTGTTCCACTGTAGCGCAGACATCCTGAAGCTGAGGACAGAGAAGAAAAAGGAACAACTTCTCTGGCCCTGCAGGCCTCACGCTGCAGCTCGGTTCTCACCCTGGAGCCCATCTCCACTCTCTGCTTCCTTCTGCACTCAATTCTCCCCTGCAAGCTTTTTTTCCTCTTCAAAACAAACCCAAAGTGTCTCCCACTCCCCATGTCTGTTTCCAGCAACACTGAAATCTTCGGAACTCTGCG
Organism: Aplodontia rufa; assembly: GCA_004027875.1. Taxonomy (NCBI): domain Eukaryota; kingdom Metazoa; phylum Chordata; class Mammalia; order Rodentia; family Aplodontiidae; genus Aplodontia; species Aplodontia rufa. Next base: position 144,508 of record PVKS010001071.1, on the reverse strand, counting down.
CCAGCCTCCTGCCCTCCTTTGAGGCTCCCCTAATCTCTGCAGGAAGGACAGACTCTTTCTCTTGGCTGATTTATTATTGTTAATGCTTGTACAACAGTGGTTGCCCACAATGTGATCCTGATTATGAGCCTTTCTTGTCCCCTCTGCTGCAGCCTGCATCAAGCATAGTCTAGCTTAGCAACTTCGTGAGGCCCTAAGCAACCTAGAAAGACCCTGTCTCAAAATTTAAAAAAATAATAAATAAAAAAGGGCTGGGGATGTAGCTCATTGGTAAAGCTCCCCTGGATTAAATCCCCAGTTCTTCCCCAGCCCCGCCACTCATCTAATAGTCTGAAGCTGGCTTGATAATTGAGCCTCTTGGGAAGGGCCAGTCTGTGGCCTTTTGAAGGGTCAGGAGCTGCTGAGCTGATGCTTCCTGGGGTGGGGGGGGGAGAAGAAAGGTGCTGGGGCAGGGGGTTGGACTCTCGGGTGCTTGTCATGCTGTCTTTGTCTTCATGGTGCCTATATTGCTGTAAAAGTGAGCGTGAGTCCAGGGAATGAGAGTCAATCCATATGTCAGCTATTTATTCAACTGAGATGACCTTATGCCATCTCCCGGAATCCCCTAGCATTAGCCATTTTGGGCCATCACAGCTTCTCTAGGAAACTACACAGGAGAAAACTCCAAGCAAGAACATTGTATAAATATATACACTGACTAAATATATTGCTTTTCTCTCAAATACTTGGTGAGCTGGGCTGGTCACTCAGCATCCCCCAGCTTGTCTCTATCTCCAAAATCTTGTTGTCTGTTGACTTTTCCCTCTCCAAACAAAAGCACAGTCAAGCTGCTCCCTTTAAAGTACAAAAAGCATAGAATAGAAGAATCAAGAGACTGGGGTGTGGACAATGTGGGGGTAACTATGGTTTTTTATCAAATGCATAGCATATTGTTACTTTATATGCATTTATGATTGTAAAACTACTCAACTCTTAATAATAAATAAAATAAAATAAAGAAATACTTGTAAAAAAAAAAGAAAGAACAAAAGCAATCGAGCTCTCTTCCCTCTTGGCAAATCCTTGCTGTTTTTGTTAATCATTAATTCCTCACACTCAGATTTTGTAAAAGTGTTCTCCACATTTCTTTACTCCATTTCCTCTTGTCAAATCTCCATTTAGCCTAGCGTGTCTTGGGTTCCACACCATTGCTTTCCTGAAATGACTCAGTGTATTTGTTATCTACTGCTGTGTAACAGATTCTCAACTACTTAGCAGTTTACAACAGCAAACAGTTGCTATCTCACACATTTTCTGAGGTCCAGGAGTTGGGGAGGGATTCAGCTGGGTGGTTCCGGCTCAGGGTTTTTTTACACACTTACAGGAAAGCTGCCAGCTGGAGCTAGATTTCAACTGGGGTTTGGGCACCACTTCCCCATCCCTTACCTTACCATTTTATCTTCACCCCTTTTCTCTTGGGTCTGTAATTTTATTCTCTCTTGGTTTGTTTTCTGCTTCTCAGGCTTATTTCTCCCTCTCTACCCTTCTTCCTTATTTGCCTCCAACATGTTGGCTTGCTCCCCAGCAAAATGTCCTCTTGTTCCTGATTTTCTTTCCCAAGGTTGGTGGCACCAAGGTGAACTCACAATGCTTCTCTTAAACCTTGTCCTTCTGTGTTGACCACATCAGTGGCTGCTCTGGGAATACTCCAGGATCTCAGCAATGCCAGAATATTTAGCTGAACTGTAGGCTGCAAGCTACGGAGAAGTGAGCATATTTTGTTTGTTTAAACTAAGTAGCATGTACAAACTCTGAAAACCAACAAAATTCCTGCTTTTCATCTACTCTTGAAACCTGTTTCTCCCTGACATGATAGGTGAGAGCCAAGCAATAGCCACTCCGTTTATTCTAAGCATGTGGCATCCAAAATGCTGTGTGGTTTGCCATCAGAGTACCTGGCATGCTTTTCTGTCTGTCTGTTTTTTTTTTTAATCTGCATAAATTGTAGTAAAATATGTCTTAAAGATATCTGGAAACATAAAGATAGTTGTTTTAATATTGCAGAAATTTTATTGCATATACAAAAATATAGGTACTTCCTGCAATAGTACAGGAAACATGGATATTACATTACTCCAAACCAACTTCTAAGTAAAGAAAGTTCCCTATGAGTGAAGACCGGTGCATCTGTGTTAGCTGCTCTCTGTCCTTTGATGTTGTTAATTGCTAATGTAGAAAGTAAGCTGATTAATTTGTGCTGTATACAGCATTTAGAAAAAGAACTTGGAATGTATTTGGTCCAGGGACCATGGAAAGAGTCCATTCCAATTTAATTCTTGAGTCGTCTAAGTTAGCATGGCAATTTCTTCCCTCTTGGTTCAACTCAATTATTGGGGTCAATTGACTTGTTGCTGGTCATCAGTGCTCACAGGAGTGATGTGCCACTTTCCCACACCAGGAACTTGTTCCAGTGGGAGTGGAGTCGAGCCCAGGAAGCTAAGCATTCACCTTTCCTGGAGATCCATTTTCTTCCCGAGCTGTGGCCACAGGTGAGATGGTGCAGGCTCTGTGAACTTTGGTTTAGGGTTGTAATTGAGTAACCTCAGGCCCATAGTCCAGGGCTACCAAAGTCATGCAATTTGAGCTTGAACAACTATTTCAGAAAACTAGAAAACTCTGTTTTTTTGAAACCTTTGAAGATTTATTATATTATTAAATTAGAGATAAGTAACACATAGGAAAAGATTATAAAAGAAGAAAACTGCTATCAATTGGTAGTTTATTTAATTTCCTTGATAATATTTTGCAGGTATGATTAGGGTCCTTCTCTGATAAAACTAGGCTTCCAACCACCTCAGCAACCTTGTCTACCTACAATTTGCTGTTTGATTTATGAGCTTATTTTTCCACATATAAACAGCTTCAGAAATCTCATTTTTTTTTCCAGGAATTTTTATTCCTTTACAAAACTTTACCTACTACTCCCCTGTTTCCTTGCATAAAATGGGGGACCCAGTTTAACAATAGGGTTCTTTTAGAAGTTCTGCATATAGTATTTTTTTCTCTTTTCTCCTGTACTAAAACTATGTTACATAAATAAAAACATGGCATGAGCCAAACATACTCCTATTTCAACAGAACTGTTGCTCTGCAGGCACTGAGATTTAAGTATCCTATCAAAGAAAATCACCTCCACATTGAATTTCCCCTCTGAGTGACTATATTTCAGAGATCTCATTACCTTTGGCAACAGAAGAAATTGGTCACTCATTCATTAATTCAGGCTGGACAGGCAGGGGAGTGAAACCAGTTCTCCACAATTCAAGGGACCTCAAAGAATCGAGTAGCCTCAAATGGTACAATTTGCTGTTTTAACTTGCGAGTCTTAGCTCGTGTAGTTGAAAGTAGGGTTTGAGCTCATCTGAAGGGGGTGAGGGGTCTTCTTTAGCTGGTTGTAGAGGTTGGCTCTCCATTCAAGAAGAAAGGGAAAGTAAGTAGAAACTGAGTAGAGGGAGTAAGAAGAGAAATAAGGAAACTGAGTGTAACTGATGCGGGGGTTTTGAGATGAGGCTGGATTCTCTGCTCATGCTAGCAAAAGGAGTTTGGTCTCACTGCAGATCTCTGTGACCAAAATAGCCCGTTTCTAGTGTTTGCAGCTATTGCCAGTTAAAACTGGGAAGTTGGGGTGGCTTCAGATCTCTGCTGTGGAAATAGTGCTAGCAGCTCCCCAGCAGAGATGTTGAGTGGTGCGTTGCAGCGCTTGACGTTGAAGCACACCCTGGGAATTCAGTGCCATTCTTCCTCTGGGTTCTTCTCTTGGAATTTGTAGAATAAAATTCACTGACAACCACGGAAGAGAAAAGTAAAAGGAGTAGGATTTATTTAAGGAAGGAGACAGAGTCTCCTCAAGGTGGAGGGGTACCTGGAAGCAGAATACTGTTGTATGTGTGTTAGGCTGGGCTTTATATTAGTTTTGAGTATGAACCTTGATTAAGATTCATGTAAAGCAGGCATTGAGAAAAGCACCAACATCATTGGTTAAACTCTTTGTGAAACAGGTGTTGAAACTAAGCACCAAATCATGGGTTGAGATCTATGCAAAACAGGTAGCAAATCTGTCCTAGTTCCCATCTGCGTCCATCCGCACTTCTCAGTTTTCCCACCTCTGGGACAAAGGAGTTGCCCCCAAAGGTGAGCCTCATGGTCTTTTGAATGTGAAGGCGCTGAGCGTACCCGTTAATCTCTCTCTACTGTTAATCTCTCTCTACCGGCTTTGGCTTCTAGGTGTGGTTGAATGGGGCCCATGGTCCTGACTATCTAGTCATTTTACTATCTCTCCTAATGTCTATCATAATCAGTCATCTTGTGTATCTTGTCACATTCGATGTCATAAAACCTTGATAAGAAGGTATCTTGGGGCTAAAGTGGTGGCTCAGCGGTTGCCTGGCGTGTGCAAGTTTGAACCCCAGGACCATGTACACAACGAAGTCTCAGAGCAACGAAGGCGACGAGAAAAACTGAATAAAATTGATTCTCACTGTCCCCCTCTCTCTTTAAAAAAAGGGGGGGCTGGGGAAGTGGCTTAGCAGTGTATCACCTCTTCATTTAATACCTAGTTAAATAAAAAAAGAAGTTATTGTGCCTGTATATATATATATATATATTTTTTTTTTTTTTTTTTTTTTTTTTTTTTTTTTTTGAGGAGACATGTTACTGGTGAAAGGTATGAGACTTTGAACAGCGTGATGACTGGCTAGGATTCTATCCCAGGTCTGTCCAGCTCCCAACCCCATATTTTTTCTATTTCCTACACAGCCTGGAGAAAAAGGGAAAGTGAGAAAAAAATAGTTTGAGGAAGTGTGACTTGTCTGTTCACTGCAGGGATGTATGGAGTGGGGCTTGAGGGGCTAAGGTGAGGATTACAGGCTAAGAAATATCCATTTAAAAGGCTGAGGATCTGGGCCAGAGCAGTGGTTAAGCAGTAGAGTGCATACCTGGCATGCATGAGGCCTGGGGTTTTAACCCCAGCACCACATACACAACTAAGTGTTGGAAAAACAAAAACTAGAAGAAATAGTAAGTAAAATCAGTTCTACTTTTCTCTCTCTCTCACACTCTCTCTTAATAAAATAAAATAAAAGGCTGAGAATCAAATACAAGATTCAAGGAGACCTGGTAAAACCTTGAAGATCTAGTCTTATATTTTGATGGTTTTGGAGCGTTTGGAAGTTGTTTTTGATTCCTTGATTTAGCCTAAAGTGAACGTGAATGATAGAGAAGGCTGTGTTGTAGGTTCCACCCAGGAAGAAGAGCAGAAGATCGCCTGATCCCTGGTTACAGACATGATACGGGGCAGAGTACTTGCCAAGAATGTGTGAGGCCCTGGATTTCATCCCTAGTACAACCAAAACAAAACAAAGAAGAACCCCAACCCCCAAACAAAGTGAAACAAATCAAAACCAAAAACCGAAACCCAAAACCAAAAGCATGAGATTTGAACACAAGTATGTATAAAGGGAAGCCTATGTGAGGACCTACAGAGAAAATGGCTTTGATAATTGATTTTCTGTTAACTTGACCTGGGTTCTGGGTAAGCATTATTCTGGTGTGTCTTCGAGAACACATTTCTGGGTAGGATTAGCATTTGAGTCCCTGAGTAAAGCAGGTGCCCCCTAGTGTGGGTGTTCTATTGGCGCTGTTGAAGGACTGAATGGAACAGAGGATGGAAGTGAGGGAGAAGTCCTTGGAGCTGGGACACTGAGTCTTCTCCTGCCTTCAGACATAAACTCATACTGGAACTTTCACAGTCACTTCCTGGTTCCCAGAACTTTGGACTTGGCCTAGAACTACACCATCAGCTTTTTTGGTTTCTGGCTTGCTGATTATGGATGTTAGAACTTCTCATCCTCTATAACCTCATGAGCCAATATTTTATAGCACACCTCTTCATCCATCCATCCACCTGCTACTATCTCTGCTTTTTTGGAGAGCGAGACAAATATAGTGGCCACATGCAAGACAAGAAGAGAGACCTCAGGAATAATCAGCCCTGCCAACACCTTGATCTCAAACTTCTGGCCTCGAAGACTGTAAGAAAATAGGTGTCTATCGTTGGAGCTCCCCAGTCAGTGGTACTTTGTTGTGACATCCTTAGCAAACCCACTCAGTTGGTATTGACTTGGCACAGTACCTGATCTCTGGGTTATACTCTTCTCCTGCCTCTCCACTTTCAATCCCTTTAATACTTTTAAGAAACGTCTATTGTATTAAGTCACTTTAGGCTTAAAATATCTAAGGTGGCTTTTTTCCTCTGACTAACCCTTGACTGATACAGTATTTGCTATCAGGGATGACAGCTCATAAAGTTAGATCAAACTGCATTTATTGATACAGTGCAGTGCTAGAGACTTTGGAATCATGTTATCATGAGCAGCTGGAATGTTACTATCAGTTTGGTTGTTTAATGGACTGAAACCTGGACTTGCCAGTGGCCTAATTCAGTGAAGTTAAGGTGCTGTGACTTCTCTGATGTAATTGAAAAGAGAAAGAGGGACGCCAAAAGCTTAGAGAGAGAAAGGCTGGAATACATTTCAGCTTGACCTCATACTAAGTCCCTAGGAGGACCCAGAACATCGAAAAACACATTGATGTGGGAGATAACAATCATTCCTGAAAGCTCTGTGGTGTCCGTTTCCTGCCAGCAGCAGGTGAAAGTGATAGATGTCAGTATTATAATACCCTCCCAGGGTGACCAAGACCATGGCAGCACTGAAATTCCTAGACAATGTTGGTGCAGTTAGTGAAATGGTTGCCAAGGATGGAGCAGGAATTAGACGCTGTGACCCAGTGTGGCTGTTTGATCAGTGTCTTATTGATAGATGGGCACATAAATAAACTAGTAAATATGATCAGAAACATTTGAGACCTTGAAAGCAGTCACTACTGTCAACTTGTTACTACAGCACAGAACTGTGGTCTTTCACTATAGTCCCTAGTAAAAGCCAGTTAAGAGGCTTGAAGCCTTTTGAATGGAGGAGAGATTGAGTCTCCCTAAAGAGGATTTTTGTGACACTCTCACAGTTCTATAGTGTAAATTTTCCTCTGAGATGTCCCCAAAAGACTCTCATCCATACATCACATACTCATGAGTTGAGGAAGGAGAAATAACAAGATCATTAGGAGTTATAGACAAGTAATTAAATTAATGTTAATTCCTGGGGACCTGAAATGCATTCATGGTCTACCAGTGTAGGGACTTATGCCAGTTGTGTGTTAAATGGAGTGCTGGTCTAAAACTATCTCAGAGTGTGCTTAGACAGTCTTTGAATTTGCTTGAGGATGATTCTGAAAGCTCCTGATTGCCTGATTGGAATGGACATACTGGCACCTGGCAGAACTACCATGTTGGTTTCTTGAGTTGTGGGCTGGGGATTATTAAGGTAGGAAGATCTAAGAAGAAGCCTCCGACATTTGCTTTTCCTACTGATAGTCCACTATCAGTCGGTGTCACACACCTAGATAAACTGTAAAAGTTAGTGCCACCATCAAGACTTGAAAGATTCAGCATGGTGATTCCTCCAATATCCCCACTCAACTTGCCTATGAGTCTGCCCAGAAGGCAGCTGGGTCAAGGAGAATTACTGCATTTTTGCAAATTTAATCAGATGTGATTTGAAGTTCAGCAGGAATATAGTAGAAGTAGATGCCATGGGAGACTGGAGCCACCTGTTCATTCAACTGTCTTACATTTCAGGACCATTGTACCTAACTATGGCATGCCACTGTGCATGCCCAATGCTGCAAACTGGGTTTCAGTTAATACCCAGCTCATAATGAGCAGCTGTGATTGAATGATATTTTGGGTTCCATGGCCAGGCTTTCAGTCAGAACTAGGGCTCAGTAGTAAGCCAGGAGCTATTTCTCAAAGGACAATAATCATTTGGGTAGGAGAACATGGCTTTGCTCTAGAAGGTGTCTGAATCACTTCTGCTTGCCAGAGATTCCATCAGTGTCCTTATCTGCCACAGACACGGTAGGCATTACTGGAACTTCTAAATTATAAGTCCCAAGTGGTTGAGCAGCTTTCACTAATTGAACAAATTGCAGAGTCCTCTTGCTCTCAGTTTAATTTGTATCTGGAGTGCTTATGGGCTTCATGGTCAATGAATCAGAGTAACATACTTAAATGTGATATAGTGTAACATGACTTTACAGCCCAATTTTCCCAGGGCAGTCCTAGTTGGTTGTAGAAGATAAAATTTCAACCAATAAAGGGATCCTTAATGTTTTATTCCCTTGGAAAAAATACTTTTACTTATATAGATCTCTACTTGGGTCCCCTGGATAAAAAGAACATGTTTCTTGAGATTGAATATATTACTCCCTTGGGTAAATATTAGGTTTCTTAAATAGATCTTTACTATTTACTGGGCAAATGTGTCCTTTTTTGAATGTATGCTATTGGTACCCATTTCAAATAGCTTGTTTGGAAAGTATTCATGAGGGCCCATTTTCATCCACCATCCTGCCAAGGTCTCATTTCTCCTTCTGGGGCCTTCAAAGAAATTCTGAGAAGACTCTCAACTTGAGTTTACATAGGGAAGAAATGTTAATGTATTAAGGATGTGGTGGTCAAACCCTGAAGCTAGTTCACACTCACTCTCTTCCTTCCTGAAAAGCGGTTACTACAAACCAGTGTCTTCTGTTGAAATTCCAAGTCTGGGGTCTTGTATTTCCATAACAATCCCCACATGAAGTTCAGATCAGAGGCTTTTCAACGCTTACAACGTGAAAGTCTTGGCTGAGAAATTAAATTTAAGGATACAAATTATTAGTATTTTTGTTAATGCCATGCATGGGAACACACATTGGTCCCCACTCGATTTTTCCATTTTCTTTGCAGAGTAAGGGATATAGGTATGGAGGCCAGAGAAGGGTCATGGCTCGACCTCATGGGACTCTGGGTCCATGCTTAGAGTGGTTAAGTTTTCTTTCTGGCAATAAACTATAATTACAAATCTTAATGGGACATTATCAGTTCTAAAAAGAAAAAAAAATCCACCTAAGCTTGAGGCCTACTGAGTGCACTGTTGTGAACAGGGGAATGACCAGGGTCTAGTCACATTAATGGGACCAATTGAAAGCCCTCAGTAGCATCTTCTTTCTCTTTCCTTCACAAATCTCTCCTACACCTTTCTTAACACTTCAAATCCTGTTCACCTGGGATTACATTATTATAAATGAAGTGAAAAAGGTAGAGGCACCTTAGTTCACTCTCTTTGGGAAGGCAGACGGTGCAGGGTGGTATCATTTCAAAAAGAAGTGCCTGTGCAGAAACTGCAGCGGATGCAAGGTGATTTGGACAAGCATTTGTTGGCCACAGAAAGAAATGAATTCTATGGGGGAGTTTTGAAATCTCCCTGGGCGATGGCCCCGGCCTCACTGCCTGTTGCAGTGGGGAAGTCCAGCCCCACACGGAGGCAAGGGCATGGTATCATCCTCAAGAGTGAAGTTGGCTCTGCCCAGCTTCTCCTGGGCCCCAGTTATGATTCTACCTGTGAGAAGGGCTAACATGCAGGCCCATGCATACCCAAAGTTTCCTCCCACCTCTGCAGTTCCCTTTCCTCTTTGCTTAGGCAACGTCTCAGATTTCAAGTCTCAGTGTAAAGGTAACTCACTCTGGCTGGGGCCACTAAGCTAGGTGCCACAATGATTCACCACTGCAGTGCTTTTCACCGTTGTCATTTCAGTGCTTATTTGTGACATTAGTCACATAAAGCCTGTCTTTCACGCTAGATTAGAGAGTCCAGGGAAGCCAGGATCGTGTCTTGGCTACATCGCAGCACATGGTATTTGGAAAACATCAAGAATGAATGGAATGATTTAGAATCTTGGTGGCTCAGCAGCAAGAACGGTGCCTTACAGAGGATCTCAAACAGTGACTGAGATCCATGGAGTTCTTGGTCATCTCATGACTCTGAGCTCGTTGGTGGCCAGTTCTACAATCTTCTGGCTTTGCAGGAACCCTGATGGCTCAGCTGAGCTTTTTCTCCACTGTGTTAGGAAGTCTGAGGAGTCTTCTGAAACAGGCACTTAGTGAGAGTCAGGTACCTGGGCGCTGGTCCCACTGCAGTCCCCATTGGACCATGCACAGGGGTTAAGAGAACAGCCTCACCTCAGGGACCCACCTTGGGGTCAAACACCCTGGCTCGAGAGACCAGTCTACAAAGAACACGTGGTTCATTTCGGCACTCAGCAAGGCGCCAGCAGGACTAGTAACCATGCTCTTCTGTTTCCAGGCCCATTTTGTTTGGGGACACTGCTGCCTCTGTCTGGCAGCCTTTCCTTTCTTTGCCCACCTGCAAATACCCGGTTACCTTTGAGACTCGGTTCCACCACTCACTGTCTGTGGACCATTCTAGGCTCTGCCCTCATCCCTACCTCTCCCAGGACTGACCACTCAGTTACTATGCCTGCTCCTTTCTGTGCTCCAGAGGGACCTCCATCATTCTTTCTGGAAAAACTAGCAAGGGGATTTGCATACACATGGCTCAGTTCCTTTTAAGAATTCTGGAACCGACCTAGATGCCCTTCACTGGATGAATGGATCCAAAAGCTCTGGTATATATATATACAGTGGAGTTCTACTCAGCTATTGGAAACAACAGTATTGCATCCTGTGAAGGGAAATGGAGGGCAACAGAAGAAATCATGCTGAACAAAGTTATCCAAACTCAGCAGTCAAGGGCCAAATGCTTTCTCTCATTTGTGGAGGCTGGAGCCAAACCCAGGCTTGGGTGATAGGTAGTCAAACTCATGTATTAGACCCAGCAAAGGTGGAGCAGCACATAATCTGGGGGAACCATAGACATGTAGGAGGGGAGAGGTGGGGAAGGGGTGGGAGAGAGAGAGAGGATAGGGAGGGATCTAGGGACAGTAACAATGTAGCATACTCTTTACCCCCATGAGAAGCCAAATAATTACACAATCATTTAAATCTGGAAAATTTACAATTACATATACACATACACACACATATATATACACATACATATGTATTATATGGATATTTATATCTCTTATAGGAGCGTAATATAGAAGAATCAAGAGACTAGGTTATGGGTGATGTGGGAGTAATTATGGTATAGGAACAAATATATATCATATTGTTACTTTACATGCATGTATGATTGTACAACAACTCAACTCCTTAATAAAAAAAAAAGAATGCTTTTGTGTGCAGAAACAAGTGAAAAATCAGTGTCTCTTGGATGATGAGGCTAAGGAGTCCAGCTTATTATTTCTGCTCCTTAGGGCTTGGCACTTGTTGGGTGTTAATAACTGCATGAATACACGTTGTAAATGAAGTGAATAACATGCTAGGCTATGCATGTAGGGAGTAGGGGCTAAGAGGTGAGCTCTGGAGCCAGGCTGCCTGGACTAGGGCATAGTTGCCTTCACTTTCTAGCTCTGGGACCTGGGGAAAGTTGCTTGCTATGGCTTGGGTATGGTTCGAGTGTTCCCAATGGTCCACTGTGATTGGAACGTTGGTCCCCAGGGTGGTGGTAATGGGAAGTTCTGTGGAACATTTAAGAGGTTGGGACTAGTAGGAGGCCCTTACGTGTTTTGGGGACATACTCTTCAAAGGGACTGTGGGACCCCATTCCCTCTCTTCTTCCCATTCAAGAGGAAACCCCTTGCCCCTAATTGTGCTCCCCCACAATGTTCTACCATCTGTTGGCATCTCCACTGGCCAAACCAAAGGGGCCACCAAATCTCGGACTTGAATTTTCAAGACTGTGAGCTAAATAAACCTCTCTTTCTTCATAAGTAGCCAGTGTCAGGTATTTCATTATAATGACACAAAGATCACTTCTCTGTGCCTCCATTTATATAAGAAGAGTAGCAGTCATATTGAAACTCTCCTCATCTCGATCCTCCTGTCCTCCCCCCTCCCTTTTTTTTTTAAAGAAAGAGAGTGTCGGAGAGAAAGACAGAGCAATTTTTATTTAGTTTTTCATGTGGCTTTTGTTGCTCCAAGACTTCATTGTGTACGTGGTGCTGGGGTTTGAATCTGCGTACTCACGCATGCCAGGGAAGCTCCGTAACCGCAGAGCCACTGCTTCAGCCCCTGTCCTTTCCTTTTAATCCTTCATATCACATACTGGGTTCACAGCAAGCACGCATGCACAGACATGAACATACCCACACCTTTGTCCCCATTTGTGCCACATTGTCCCAGAGAGGTAGTCAAGTCTTGGAAGGTTGCTGTGGGTGAGCAGCCCTTCCTTCCATTTAGTATGACTGCTCCACCGCTGGGAGGACTGTCCCCTGGGCTCATGTCTTCTTGCTTGCCCTCAGAGGTTCTTGTGGAAGACTTGGGAACAGCTCCATCCTCTGGAGCATGACTTGGAAAGGCCTGTGGGTCAGTAAACTCTAAGCATGAGATGGTGAATATTTTATGCTTTGCTGTGCGTGCAGACTCTGTGGCAGATACTCAGTTCTGCCATGCAGCGACAAAACATCCGTAGATGATGCCTCCATGCACAAGCATGGCAATAAGTCCCAATGAAACTTTATTCACGAAAACAGATGGAGGAGGATATTTGGCTTACAGGGCATGGTTTGGTGACCCCCCATCCTGTAATATCCTAAATCAAATAAACTGTCATAAAAAAATCAGTGTTTTCCAAAAACTTACCTTTGATCTAACTAAAAGGTCCCTCTAGAATGATTCTCTATCCAAATCAAGATTTATTGATTCCCTCATTTTTTTTTTTTTTTGCTTTCTATCACTGCCCCACGAACCACTTCTCTCCTTATCCCACTTGGTTCCCTGGACTGTAGCTAACACTGTGATTAGTTTCTTGCTTATGCTAGTAATTCTCTTGCTGTGCTTCTTCCTCTCACTATTATACATCTGCCAAACCCTTAGCCCTGAAAAACTCACTCCTGGATTTCTGTGTGACTCTACACCACCCTGCAGACTAGTCTCGCTCTAAATTGATGCCCACATGTTTAAACTAGGCCCCCAGCCAGCCTACTGTGATTCCCTCATCAGTTGCCTTCCTGTTCTGAGTCACCTTGTACATTTATACGTTCGCTTTTGTAGATGGCCTTTTTCCCTGGACCCAGGCAATTGGTGCAGTTGAGTGTTAGTCCTCTATGGAGTCTTGCTTCTTCTTATATCACATATATCTGGATAAAAGGGGCGACAGCATCAGTGCTGGGTGACCTGGATTGGGTCACTCAGTCTCCAAGGACAGGCTGGAAGACTAAAACCTGCCTGTCTCTACTTTTCTGTAGCTAGAGTTCTGGATGTGAATTTGGTTTTACTAATAGTGCAATTTGGCACGGGTGCATTTTTGTTTAAGTTAGAGGTGAAGTGGAGGCTGTAGTCTTGCAAAGAAAGTTGTGAAAACACGGCATTCCTACAGACGGCTCCAGGTTTCACTCTCCAGCTTCCTGGGAGTAGAGGAGTGGCACTGTCCACAGCTTCACGATCTGCCTCTAATCTTAATTATACCTTGGAGTGTCCATTCTCCAATTTCTTGGGCGTGAGAGGCAGCTGGCAGGGCAGTGGTTTTTTTGCCTCTATAACCATAGTGACAGTCTCTGAGGAGTAACTCCCATGGCGGACCAGTTCTACATCTGGAGGATTATTCCGGGAGGATCAGCTGGAACCTGATCCTTAAGCCCTTTCAATGAACTCGGAAGAATCCAGTTCTCTGAACTGATCCTTCCTGCTTGAAATTCTCAAAGTAGTTTCTATGTCCTGAGCTGAAGGATGGGACCCATAGAAAGGCAGGAGGGGCATTGCCTGGGGAAAGCCAGCTGACTCATGATGAGGACGCCTCATAACGCCAGGCAGCTTCCCCTCTGCAAATGCACCAAGTCCACGTTAAGCCCTTAGCACCCATCCTTTGACCAACTGTCCCATCTCTGATGGGGCTGGTATGCTGACTCATGTGAACAGAGCTCTTGAGAAGAGAATTTATGAAACCAGAGCACTGATTTAACAATTTACACCAAGGACGGCATTGCCAAGAAGAGCAAATGCATGTATTAGCCCGACCAGCACTTCTCTTGACTGTGGTCCACTCTCACAGGAACTCAAATTGGTGAAGACTGTTTGAGAAGCAGGTCATGGGAACAAAGGAAGAGCCACAGCAGGGAAGGACTTATTCCCTGGACCCAACTAACCAAGGGTCTCTGGCACCCTCCTCCCTGCACAGGGCTGGATTGTACTTTCCAGAAAGGTGTCTGAGGGCCTCTTTTCTGTGCTTCCCAGCAGGGAAAGGCAAGCAGACAAGGGGGGAAATGAGCAGACTGGGCCTCCCTAGGGAATCTGCCAATGAGAGACAGCCTTGGAAGTTTTCTCTTGGAACAGGACTTTGCCCGATTTTCTGTTTAGCCCCCACTATCTTTAAGAAAGTGTGCAACAGTCGAGCAAAGGTTGGCTGTGGTTAGAACAAGCAGGCTTAATATTGATAATGAAGAGTAAACTCTACCTCTTAGAGAGGGGACTGTATTTAACAGAATTCCTCAATGCACTATTTTCTAACATTAAATAGGAGCCCTTGGAGAATTCCCTGGATTGATTGGCATTAATCAAATACTAAGTCATTCTGCACAAATAATGAAAGCCGAATTTTTAGTTTCGAAGGGCAACTTAGGAAGAGACAAGGTGAAGACAGATCCCCCTCCCTCTGTCTTTCTCCACTCATCAAGGCCACAAGGACTAACCTGAGGAAAAGGGAGCTAGATGACAGGGAGAGACCTACCAAAGCATGTGAAGCAGACGGGAGGCAGGTGAAAAGTTCCATACCCAGCCTTGGCGAGTTTATCAGGGCTGTGGCCTCCTTGCTAGTATTCCAAGATCTTCAGTAAAACCCTACTCTTTGTATCTGACCAAGTGAGTGATACTTTGGGAATATGAGGAAAAAGGACTGAGCTCCAGGTATGAACATTTATGAACGATAAAGAAGAAAAAAGGGTCACAAGGGGAAGATGTAACAGAGTACAAAAATTCTGTGAAAGGAGAAATTTGAACTAAGCAATGGCCAGGAGAAACATGTCTCTACCAATCTCCAGCAATGGTGATGGAGGGAGGGAGGGAGGGTGCTGAATGCTTGTCCTCTGCAGGATCTAGTTCAGTCTGCTTTTATTTAAATCTGAAAGGTGGGGATAAGCATGGTGGGCTGGAGAACTGGGGGTAGCCAAGATCAATGCAGCGCAGAGCTGTAAGGCTGGCCCTAGAGGAGGAGAAGGATTTCATGTCCAATGGGATGTAATGAAGAGCCTTCTGTCCTGTAAGCGGAGCAGACATTTTGACTTAATATTCTCTTTATTCTCTTGGAAGCAGCTAAGAACTTAGTTTTCCAAAAGTGGAACCAAAGCTTTCCCTCTGCAGTTCCCTAGACTCTTTCTCTCCAACCCCATGTGGTTTGACTAGCCAACATGGTTTCCCTCTCATTTCTAAAAGCAACCCTGGGCTCTCTTCTCACTGTACACGGCATGAGGTCATGTTAATTCATGCTTCTCTGGCTTTAAAAGAAAACAGGGTACCCCCTCTTTGTTCTTAAGCCTTAAAGGAATTTTGATGGAGAGCAATAAAATTCCATCCTAGTAAAGACAGTAATTGCAGGGTTTTAAGAACCTGATGAAAGACGCTTCCCCTGGAGAGGAGAATATTTTCTTCCCATTGGGAAAAGCAGATTCTGAAGCTCCGGTCACGCTGCTTCCTGCCTGGCACCCACATGAGGGCTTCCATGCACTTGGGTTCGAAGTCCTGGGGTATAAACAGTCTCTTGTCATGGAAGAGGGCAAAGCTGAGCCAGGAGAGGAAGAATAGTCAGACAGCTATGCATACCCTCCAGAAGGTTCTATGTGACTGCCAAATGCTTCCTCTCAAAGAGTGGAACAGAGTGCCTGCGAGAAAGTTTGACACCAGGATGTTTAAAGCTTTTAAGTGCCTTAGCTAGAGCCAAGAAATTTTATTCACCAGAAAGGATTTTGTGGGTGAAAGGAACATTTTGGACTCATTTTATTTTTTTCAAGTTCAGAATAGAGTCAGCGTAAATTTACAGTAAATAAAGATGAGCGAATCATAGCATGATTTTTTCCACACAATACTCTAAAGGTGGAAGCAAGCCAAACGTCCATCAACAAATCAACCAAAATGTGGTGTATATTGTGAAATACTATTTGATTTTCTACACATGCTCCAAAGTAGATAAACCTTGAAACCAGGGTTTATGCTTAGTCAAACCAGCCAGTGATAAAAAAGAGAAATATGTATGAGTTTACTTACATGAGGTATATAGAGCAGGCAAATTCATAGAGACAGAAAATAGGACGATGTTTGCCAGGGGCTGGGAGGAGGAGGGAATGGAGACTGGTTATTTAATGGGTATGCAGTTTCAGCTTTGGAGCTAGATTGGTGATGGTTGAGTAACAATGTAAATGTACTTAATGCCACCAAATTATGCATTTAAAAATGGTTAAAATGGTAAATTTTATATCATGTATATTTTATCAGAATAAAAAAGCTCTGTGAAAAGATGTTATTTGCAAAATTTTACGTTTCTTCATTATTTTTTATTTTGTTTTTTATTTTTAAAGAGACAGGGTCAGTGAGAGAGAGAGAGAGAGAGAGAGAGAGAATCAACCTTATTTAGTTTTTCATGTGACTTTCATTGCTCTAACACTCTGTCGTGTACGTGGTGCTGGTGTTTGAATTCGGGTCCTCACGCGTGCCAGTTAAGCACTGCAACTGTTGAGCCACTGCTCCAGTCCCTCTTCAAGTTATTTTTTAACCTGTGTTCCACAAAAGTACTTATGAGAAAAAATATGCTTTTGTGTGGATCAGCTATGGAAGCTCCATACAAAGCACCTTATCCAGAGAAAAGTCTCTGAGTAAGTCTACTCTGGAGCTGTCTAACTTTGTTTAATGCAGCATTTCGTATACATTTGACTGTAGAACTCTCCTCCTTCCCCAGAGATCCCTTAAATACCTATTAGAACTGGCGTTCTGAAAAAAAATTATTAGTTTGGAAAGCACTGTTTTAAGTCACCTTCCAACCTACATAGATGTGTCTAGAAAAATGGCTGCTTTTCTTTAATGGACCTTCGAAGCTCAGTTCCTCATAAAGATACTTAGTGAACTTTGTAATTAGCAAAAATGATTACTTTTACTTTTATTGTGCTTTATTATTTCAATAAAAGATCATAAATAAAAAGCCCTCAATGAGGTGACTTGCTTACTTGAAGACTAGTTGCTTGGATTTTGCTGATAATAGGTACCAGGTGGATTGTAGGCATGTGACTTGCAGTTAAAAGTCAATCAAATGACAACAATTGTCCCACAACTGCTGCTTCATATCTACCAGGGGTCTCCTTTACCTTGCTTGATGTAGGAGGGTCTATTGGTTTTGATTGAATGACACGACTTATGGAAGAAATAGTCTTATGGTTATTTCATGCTTAGAGTTTCTCCTGTCCCTTCATCCATAGTTGCAGAAAAAAAGATTCCCTTACAGTGTGGCTCATGTCCACAAATCATCAATTCCAGCAAATATTACTACTTTCTGGAAACAAGGAACTTGTATTAGATTACAAAAGTTCTGTCTGGCCAGCCCTTCCAAAATCACTTTTTTTAAGTGAAAGAGGAATTTTCCTTTTTCTTGGTAAATCAATATTTCTGTCTACTTCATGAAAATTTTGAAGTCTAGATACTTCCTCTTGTTTGGATAATACTTTTTAGAAGTATTTGGAATTTGCATACAGTTTCTATTTCACATCCACAGAACTCTTTTCCTGTTCTTTCGGCTCTTGATGATGGATGACAGATAATTCTTAGAAAAGGTGGAAATTTTAAAGCTTTGACTTTTTCAGAAGAGAACAGAACATTTAAAAATGAAACAAAGCACAGGTTCAAAGTGCTTGTGAATGGGAAGATTTGAGAACAACCATTAAAAGAATTGAAATAGAATCTAAAACTGCCAAATCAGAAGGAAGAAGCAATGGAATAAGAAAACTATCATGTCACAAACTGAATATTTAAAAAATAATAAGAAAAAGAATCTTATAAAAGAAAGCACAAAATGGTAGTAACATTTCCAAATATTTTAATAATAAATGTAAATGAGTTAAGTATGCTAGTTAAACAGGACAGACTTGAAAATGGTATGTGAAATTCTGCCATGTGCTTTTTCAAAAGACATACCCCAAACTGAAAGATTTGAACAAGGTAAAGAACAGTAAAAAAAGGATAGAAAAAGAACACACGCAGATTCTAAAACAAAGAAAGCTGGTGGCAAGTCATTAATTTCAGATAAAATAGACTTAAAGACAAAAAAATGCATTTAGGAGTAAAGAGGTCTCTATATGACATTTTTAAAAAGCTGAAATCATTAGGAAGATGTCTTTCAACATGGTTCTAAAAACATAAAGTGAAAATCAGTAAGGTATCTAGAATTGCCTGGATAAACGGACACATTTAGTATCAGAGTAGACGTTTTCAAGATAATATTTTTCAGTCATTGAGAGGTGAGACAGACAAATATTAGGGCTGTGGTTAGAACTAACTGATAATGTGTGACATTTAACTTTTAGATTTGGTTGAGTGCCTAAGCTAGATATTATTCTAGACTTTGGATGGAGCAGTGACAGGCAGATACGGACCCTTCTCTCACAGATCAGGTACTCCCTGCCCCAGGAGAGCAGAGAGAGGATGATGAAGGATAGAGTAATAGCTAAATTTAAATAATTTGACCTTGGTGTTTTGGGTCTTTTCTCTAGCATATAGGAACTGCATGCCTTGGGATAGTGATTCAATCCTATCTACAGGGTGGGATGCAATCTTATCTCCAAGTGTTGGTACATAATATGGTATGAGTATTTGACAGTCTTAGCATAATATTAGGCATAAGTATTCAATAATTAGTGGCACTTATTATTACTTATTATTTTACAAAATGCTTTGAATCAACAGTTGCTATTGAACGTGATAATCAAGCTTTAATAATACTTGGTAAGTAATGTGCACTGGGGATGAGTATTGAAAAGGTTTGTTTTTCAAATCTTAGTTTTATAGCATTTTATTCTTTTTAATCATCTATATGGTTTTGCATATTTGAGACTCACAGTTGGTGAACTTGAATGTTGTTACTACCTATAACAGTGTTTGTGTGCTTAGGGTTTCAGAGTTAGAATAATACAGTGTGTCTGACTTCACATCCTGGTCAAAATGATCACTTTTCTTGGGACATGTCTTGACGTTCTAACATGATGTTTGCATAAAACTCAGAATTTGAAATTATAAACTTAAAAATTTTTTTATTAGAGCATTGTAGTTGTACATAATGATAGGATCTGTTGTCATATATTCCTAAATGCACACAATATAGCAATATAATTTGGTCAAATCCCCAAGAAAAAGAACCCAAGTACAGTGTCGTAATTCTTATACCTATGAAGAACACTTTTGTATACATGACTATAGTATACACAGTGACATAATTATAAATGCTTGGAATGTACCTTGCTTTATCTCAGTTCGATTCTCCTCCCTTCCTATCATCCCTTGTTACTCTTTGATATATATTGACAACAGGATTAAGCATTTGCATTTTTGTATAGGCATGCAGTACAGCTTGTTCAAATATCTCATGCAGTATCTTGCAACTGTGTCTCATAAATATTAACAAACTGCATTTTTATTCTATCAACTTTTAAAAAAATTATCAGTGGTTTTATGAGGTGCCACTTTATTTTAAGAGATCAGCATGAGATGTGGTCAATAACCAAAAGAGACCTAAGGCATTTCTATCATCAGCAATATTAAATGCTTCTGAAATGTCAGACTATTTTCTATGTCAGGAATGGTGGCAAATATAGCTATGAATAATTTTTTTACTTCTACTCTGAAGGATCTTGGTGTTCACAGGGAGAAACAAGGTAGGCATAAAAAGCTACTCTCTATAAGCAAGAACAAGACCAGGAAGGATGCCTACTCCACATTGTTCTGGATTTCCTCACCAGTACAGAGCAAAAACTACAAAGAGGAATAAGAGATATAAACATTGGCGATAAATTATTAAAACTCTTATTCTCAAAAATCCTAGAACAAGTGAATTTATCAATGCTAGTGTTCAAGATCAATATACAAAATTAATTTAATATGTATTTTTTATATTAGCAACGAAGCATTAGAAAACGAAAATTTAAAAGTAATACCACTTATATAACATAAGAAATGCAAAATACTTAGAAGTCCATTTCCCCCCAATTGTTCTATAGAAACATGATCTCAAATAAAATTCCAGTAAACTTATTTTGTTGAAATTTATAAGTTGATTCTAACACACAGAAACATTATAACAGACCCAGAATGGCCAAAGCAGTCTTGAAAAATTGGAAGACCTTTGCTTCTTAACTTAAGGCTTTACAAAACAACAGTATTAATGTAATGCAGCATGGGTATAGGAATGACAAATAGACACATGGAATAGAACAGTAAGACCAGAAACAGATCCACACACGTATGGTCAAATGATTTTTAAATTATTAAATTGCCAAAGGTATTCAATGGCATATAAAAGTTATGAAAGTTATTTTAATAAATGGTGCTGGAGCAGCTATATTACTTTATGGGGAAACGTGGATCTCAACCCTACCTCACACCATACTCAAAAATTAATTTGATATAGGTCACATACCAAAGCACAAATGCTAAAACTGTAAAGCTTCTGTGAAAAAACCAGAATGTTTTTGTTTCCTTAGAGCAGACAATAATTTCTTGAATAGAACAAAATTCATTAATTATAAAATAACTGATAGATAATACTAAAGCAAAATGTAAAACCTCTCATCAAGAGACATCAGTAAGGCAATGAATAGCAAGCTAGATTCTGGGAAAGAGCACTGAAGATTTATGTAAGGTGCTCAAGTTCAGAATATGTATAGAATCTCCACAGTTCAATCATGCAAAATAAAAACTTTAATTTAAAATCGGTACTATAAAACATGTGATAAGCAAATGGCTAGGAAGCACATGAAAAGATATTCAAATTTATTAGTCGGCAGGAAAGTGAAAATCGGAAACACAAGACATTATTTCACTCCCCCTGCAATGGTGCAAGTGAGTGAGACGGACAATATTAAATATCAGGCAGGATGTGGAGCAGCTAAAACTTACCTGATTAGTGGGAGTGTAAAATGTTGCGCCATCTTCAAGGAGAATCTAGAAATTTCTTCTGAAGTTAAACATTCATCTGTTCTATTACCCAGGATAATAGAAGAAAGGATAATAAACTGTGTATTCATACAATGCAATACTATTCTGCAGTAAAAAAGAATGTCTAAAGAACTTAGCAGCGTTGGTGAATCACAAAATCATTGTTCTGCATGAAAGAAGCCAGATACAGAAGAAGACGTATGGTATGGTTTCATGTACACGAATTCTGCAGCAGATAAAAGTATTGTTATCTACAGGGACAGAAATCAGAACAGCAGTTGATACTGCTGGGGGTAAGGAGTGAGGATTGATTGAAAAGGGGCATAGAAGAACTTAATGGAGAGATAGAAATTGTGGGGGTAAAGTGGGTGTATACATTAGTCAAAAATCATTGAATTGTATACCTAAAATGTATGCATCTAATGATATACGAATTAAACATAAAGAGCTCTATGGCAAGGTAGCTACTAGTTACTGGACCAACTCCTAACTTGCAAATTCGATTATTCTGCCCTTGGACTGCTTCTCCTTCTCCTCATGATTGATTTTTCTGCACCCACCAGAGCTTCCTGCCTTGGCTTCCCTCTTATCCACTGTAGAGCCCACACCCATTATTATTATCCCTCCCTTGCAGATAACTCTGACCTCTCCGTCTCTTTGCTTCCATTGCATTTGCCTGTTGCAATTCCACCCTGCATAGACCTAGACACTCCCCTTTCTGTTCCTGATTATCTGCAAGCAGCTGAGTGTTTCTGGGTAAAATATTCCACATGGGTAGATTGATATGCCTTTTCTCTCCTGTGATGACCAATCTTTCTCAGGATCATGATTTCCAACCTCACATGTGAGATCTGCACCGGAAATTGCCACCCTGCTGGGCTCAGTTCATCTTTTGCTATCCTCAAGGAAGATTCGTATATTCTCTAGGTTTCTAGCTGTGTTCCTCCTGCCCTGTGTTCCTCTTGGCTCATGACCTTTGCTCTTATTCATTAAAAACAAAATCACAAATCCCCCTCCTCTCCAAACTCCAGTGTGCAATACATGAAGCTCTGCCTGTTTTTCCCCACTACCAAATCCAAACACCTGGTGGCATCACCACCCAATTTTTCTCCTCTCCTGTATCTGAAATGAGGTGTTCCTTCTTCCCATCTGCAAAGCCCAGCTCCTCGCTTGTGCTCTGGATCCCAACCCTTCTTGCCCCCTTCTTGCCTTATCAGTTGGCTTGTTTTGTCGTTAGCATTTTGGTCTTCAATCCCTGTTAGATTCATCCAATAAATAACCAACATCTGTTCCCTGTCCTTCTTGTCCTCACCCCTCCAGCTCTTGTCCCGCTTCTCTGCTTTCTTTAGATGCCCTTCTTATAAGGGTTGTCTGCAAGGCAAATCCTCACCTCTTACTGATTCTTCAGTGTATTCTGCTTCTGCCCCCTCCACTCCACAGAAATGGATCTTGCTGAGGTCAGTGTTCCCGGCTTACTGGATCTTTCCTCAGCATTCTAAGCTCCTTCCTCCTCCATCTCCTTCTCCTCCTCCCCCTCCTCCTCTCCCTCCTCCTTCCCCTTCTCCTTCTCCTTCTCCTTCTCTCTCTCTCTCTCTCTCTCTCTCTCTCTCTTTTGATATCAGGAATTGAACCCAGGGGTGCTTAACCACTGAGCCACATCCCAAGTCTTTTTAAAAGTTTTTTATTTCAAGACAGAGAGACAGGGTCTCACTAAGTTGCCTGGGGCCTCTATAAGTTGCTGAGGCTGGCCTCAAACTTGCAATCCTCCTGCCTCAGCGTCCCAAGCCCCTGAGATTATAGGTGTGCACCACTGTATCAAGCTTGCTTACTTCTTTCTTGAAACATACTTCTTATCTTGGCTTCCATGACACTGGACTCCCTTGGTTTTCTACTATTTCCCTGGTCTTTTCAGACTCCACTGCCAACACCCAGCTCCCTGCCATCTGCATTCTCGCATTTTGGTTCTTCAGAGAGTAAGCAGTCCATGGTGCTTTTCAGTCCTTGTTCCCTTTGTCACTGGACAGTGGGACTGAATCTCCAAACTTTGGTTCTTGTGTCCCAGTGAAGGAAAATTTAAAGTCAGACATGAAAAGCGAAGTAAGCAAGAGCAATTTCTTGGGAATGAAAGTAAAGACTCAAGCACAGAGTGCTCTCTCTCTCTCTCTCTCTCTCGGGTCATCTCAGAGCAGAGAATGATGAGGTAACAAAGCTGCTTCCAAATTTTTTGCTGTTTTATGGTAGTCTTGACAGCTAGGGTCCACCTTCTGCACAATCAGTGCTCAACTCCTCCTTCACATTGGGTGGGGGAGTTTGTGACGCTAGCTGGACCTCTGCAGAACTGCCATGATAGCCATCCTATTTAGGGGGACTTCATCAACAAATCAACCATTCATGCTGGTTTTAGGGGTCAGTGTCCAGGCAAACTGTACCTTAGTACACCTGCGCTACTAAAGAAATTTCTCTTCTGAAATACATGGAGAAACTTATGGCCATAAACCCTACCTTTACAATGACCCCAATAGACGGTGTCAGGAGTTAGACCCACTGATTTTTCCTTCTTGACAGATTTCTTAATTGGAGCCCTTTCTTTCTCCCTGTTTATTCCCAGGATTTGTGCACCTGTTATTTTTCTGTAAGTTACTTGATTATTCATTTGCCTTAAAAATAATTTAAAGAGGGGGGCTAGAGCGGTGGCTTGGCAGTTATGGCGCTTGCTCGGCATGCGCAAATACACAGGTTCAAACCCCAGCAGCATGTACATGGCTGAGTGTCTGAGCAATGAGAGCCATGTGAAAAACCAAATAAAAATTGATTTTCTCTGTCTCTCTCGCTGTCCTTCTCTCTTAAATAATTTAAAGAAAATGAGTGACCTGTCAGGTTATTAGTTTACATTCCACTGATCATTACTGATTACTACCTAATACATCCATTCCCATGACTTAAAAAAAAGACAATGAGAAAGAGAGGACAGAGACAGAGAGAAATAATTTTTATTTAGTTTTTCATGTGGCTTTTGTTGCTCTGACACTTAGTTGTGTACGTGGTGCTGGTGTTCGAACCCATGGACTCATGCATGCCAGGCAAGCATGGTAACCTCTGAGCTACTACTCCAGCCCCCATTCCCATGACTTTTGATATCACAGTTTGCTATGACCCTTAAATGGATATCTGTGGCTCTTGTCCCGAATGAGCTTCTGCTTTCCCCTTCAGCCTTCTCCCTCTTCTGGGTTGACTGAATGGGGGGAGAACTAATTCTATCTTTCTCACTACCTTCTTCTTGCTCTTGGCCCCTCCCGCACACATCCTAATCCATCACAAATTGCTATCAATTCTGTCTCCAAAATGTGTCTAGAGTTTGTTACAGATGTATCCATATCCTTCTGCATGTGTCTGACCCAAGCCACTACCATCTTTTGCTGCCTAATGCCCATACCCGTCTTTCTGTTTCAACTCTGACCCTACTTCAATCCATTCTCCAAGTTGCCAGAATGATTATATGGCAATAATATCCCACAGTCACACAACTCCTCTGACATGGCAAACTACCCAAGGCCTGCTTCCTGGGAAAACACAATCTAAAACCACTCAAGTGATCTCCTGCGTAACCTAGCTGTCCTCACAACCTCCCCTCGACCTGCTTCCCCATTCAGATGATTGTCCTCCTCCTGCTGGTACCTAGGGTGTATCAAACTCTTTTCCATCTCAGCTAGAACACATGGGGAAGCAGTAGGGTAGATGGCTAACCTAACGATAACTTCAAATTGTATGATTCTCAATGCAATAGAGGGATGACACCTTAGATTACTTGGAGGTGTAGGGAAGGGGATGGGGAGAGGGGAGGGTATATGAAGAACTCCTAGGAGACTGCAGAGTGGGAATATGAGGGAACCATCTCAGAAGCAGATGTCATTCCTCCACAAGAATTTAACGCAAGAGTTCTTCTGGGGGAAACAGCAACAGGGGAAACCCAAGCTGGGCATCTATGATTTGGCATTACCCCTGGATAACTAAGTATATATACATTGGTTACTGATGGTTTGATGTTTCCCCCTCAATTATACTCTATAGCCATCTAATAAAAATTTTTTAAAAAATAAAATAAAATGCTTACAAAAAAAAAACCTCTTCCATCTCAGAAAGTGTGTACTATCTGTTCACTCTGCATGGAACATTCTTTCCACCACTCTTTGCCTGACTAACTCAGGGTCAGCATTCAAATTCAACATTGTTTCCTCATTGTGGTCTCTCTCTTATTCTATCTTGGCGTGTTTCTGATAGCCCAGTCTTTTCTAATTTGTAGCCCAATTTGATTGTTTATTTGCATATTTATTGATTTAGTGTGGCTTTTCTCTAAAGGTATTTAATCTCCATGAGGGCGGAAACCAGGTCTGTTTTGTTCACCATTGTATAACAGCAGTGTACCCAATTGTAGATACCCATGAATTATCTGTTGAACGAACTTGAGTGGAGAGTAGATGAGGATAAGTTTTCCACCCTGGACGCGGGCCATTGTCTGATTTTCTGTGTAGCTATCCCTAATCCCTTCTATGCAGCTTATATAATTTTCTCCTACTGTGTTCTATGTTGTACTTCTCTGTGATTAAACTTTTGATCCTGCCTATGGAACACGTTACCAGTGTTCACTAATATCCCCTTCTCTTCCACTTTGAGTTACAGGGAGATTGTACTTTCCTGCTGTGATTGATTAAGTTATGATTGCCAATATCTGCTGCCTTTCCATGTGATAAAAAGGTGGGTGCACCTCCATATAGAAAGACTGTGTTTCTGGATGTCAGAAATTGGCCATGTGACTCACTGTGCCCTAAGAGTGGGAGTGTGGTGTTCCACTTCTGAACATAAACATTGGAGTCATTGCACTGATTCACAAGTTTTATTTTCTGTCCATCGTTAGAATGACCGTGTCCCATATGGCGTTGCTCCTTCAACCTGGATCCCAGGGTTTTAGATGACTTGAAGGCCACATGTCACATGAAATCACTATTTCTGTAAACTGGTGAGATTTGGGGGTAAAGCATTACCACACTTAACTCAACCTAAGGTAACTGACTGATGGCCACATTGCCTTGAAATTGTATGTGGCCATGTGACTTGTTCTGCCTAGGTAATGTGTGCCATTTCCAGAAATGTTTGCCTTGGCCTCAGAAGTCAGGGTCTCTGGGTGCAAATGTAGTTGCACATTAAGGAATCAGGAGCACAATGGAAAGCAGATTAGACATTTATGAGCTGGGAGGAAGGGAGGGAGGGTGTGAGAGGGAGAGGGGAAGTAAGAGATTGCTCATATGATCCCTTGCTTTGACTCTAACTTGAATCCTTACTGCTATCATTTGGGCCACTAAGCATTTTCTTGGATAGGATCTGATCTGCAAGGGTCCTGAAGCCCTGGGTGTCCAAGACCACTTGGCCTAATGTCTACCTGGCTCACTTCAAGTGAGAAGAAGGGACTCCATGTGCTTACTTTGGCACTGTGACCCCAGTGTGCCCAGTGTGTACAAGCCCATCCTCCCTCCCTGCCTGGGTGGTCACTGGTAGGTCTCTCTGTGGGATATGGGATGTGGGAGCATTTCCCTGGGGAGTGCCTAATGAGTATCACTGTTAATTGCTAGATACACATGGCCAGGTAGTTCACAGGAGAGTGGTCTAAAGTGTGGTATAAATACTGCCAAGCTGCAGCTTTTGCTTCAAGAAATATTTCTTAAATACCTATTCTAATTCTGGCCATTAACAAATACTGTTTTCTTAGAACAACCAGCTAAGGAAAATATTACTGTTTCCATTATGTAGATGGGGAATAGGTTCAGAGAATATAAGGATCTTGCCTATGGGTGGAAGCTAGTCAATGGGAAACTGAGATTTACAAATATTTGAATTCAATGCCTCTTTGACCCCGATGCACTCATACTGTGTGTTAGTGATGAGAATGGCCTAACACAAGATCTCAGCATTTCCTTCTCTAAATCTCATCCCTAGTAATTTTTCCCTTGAAACCTCCTCTTACTGGAGAGGAGTATGTGTGTGCACGTGCACGCGTGCGTATGTGTGTGTGTGTCCTGGAAACAGTTACTTTGTGACAGAAATTTGTTCTTATGGGGCTGGAGTGGTGGCTCAGTGGTTATGGCACTTGCCTGGCATGTGCAAGGATGTGGGTTTGAACCCCAGCACCACGTACAACGAAGTGTTGGAGCAACAAAGCCACATGAAAAACTAAATAAAATTGAATCTCTCTTTAGCTCTCTCTCATTGTCTCTCTTTCTTAAAATAATATATTTATTAAAAATTTCGTTCTTATGTGGATAAAAGGAAGTCCTAAGGGGCAAGATTTGGGAACCAAAATAGCAAAGCCTTCTTTCCTGACTCCTGTTGGTTACTCTGGGCTGATGTAGAAAGCCTTGGATGACTGTCCTTCCAGGGAGGCTCCTCAGACACCCACACCATCACTCAGTGCTCATCTGAAGATACTGGGGTGCTCCAGAGAAGGAAAAGCAAGGTGCATGGCCCCTCTGCTTGCAATGCTTCCCAATGTGGGGAAAAGAATACACCATAGTTATGGGGACATGGGGGTAGGCAATCACTGACATCCATATCTCAGACAGTGTCACCCACTGCTCCTGCCGCTGCCTCATCTGCTCTGAAGTTGGTCTACCAGGTCCTGTTGGTGACTAATCCTCGGCCAGGGGCTCTGCAGGGCACATCAGGGCCTGCACGAGTGTCCTTGAGGAAGCTCCTGGTGGACATGTGAACGGTGTATCTGAGTTCTGTCAAGCTTTGCACAGAAACAGCGTCTTTCCCCTACTCTGCCTGCTTCCTGTCCTTTCAGTGGTTGCTGGCAGGAATGAGATGGAGCTCCAGGACTATACTGAGGGAGAGGGCAGGAGCTGGGCATGTGAAAATGAAGTCTTTAATTCAGGTCACACTGATTCCTGCTTCTCAGAGTTGATATCTGGTCTCATGCTCTGTTCTTGGACTGTGGAAAAGTGCACTTCGCCACATGAGTTGGGCATTAACATATTCTTATCTCACCCGGCAAATGCCCAGTACGGCACCGTGCTGCCTGCCCAGCGTAATAATGAACGACAGCCCACCTTCCCTGATGCCAAGCAGAAAGGGACATGGAGTGGGGATTTTTGCTTTCTGAGAAGGCACATGGGGAACCTGGGGGAGTTTTGGGGAGGTGACAAGGACACACTGCTGGAGCAGGGAAACGCTTTCCAGAGCCTTTAGTGGAAAGGGGCAGACAAGCCCCTGTCCCGCCCATCCTCAGTGACTTCCTGCCAAGCCAACCCATCTGGCTTGGTGTGGAGTGCGGCTGGCATCAGGCCACTGGAGCTGAGGCCACAGAGGTCGCACGGGCTCCTGGCTCATCCTTCCTCTGGCTTTCTTTGAGCCTTTCTCTGTCGTTATTTCCTCACCCTCTGCGCAGACCTTCTCCCCTGCCTGGCCCTTTCTCACTTCTTCTTTCGGTGCTGTTCCCATTTGCCCATTTTGGCCTGCTTCCATCCTTTCAGTCAGCATCCTTTCCAAACCACTCCTGTTCCTCGCGTGTGAGTTTCCTGTAATCACTGCCCGACAGAAGTTCACGTGTGCAACTCCCGTGGGACCTGCTCTCTTCTGGAAAGCCCCACTTCCCATAAACCAGCACTTCTGGTGACTGGGGTTCATTTAAGTGGAACTTGCTTCCTTGTCCCTGAATTTTCACTGTTGCTGTTTTGGTTTTCTTAACACTGAACTGAGAGTCCTCCCACCCCCACCGCCCCGGACTCTTCCTCATTGGTCCAATCCAATGTTGATGGCTCTGTGTTGGTTGGTTACCAGGCTTTGTGTAAACAGCTCTGTTAAGAGAGCAATGTGGCCATACAGGCTGTAATCTCAGGGGTCCAGTAGAGTGGAAAGAACAGTGACTCTGGAATTAAAAACTGGGGTTCAATTTCAAGTTCTGCTGCCTACTCACTCTGAGAACCTATTTCTTTAGAGGAAAATGGAGCTTTTAACATCACGTGTTTACGAAGCTACCATGACTTGATACATGTAAAAGAAATAACCCTGTACAAACCAGAGTGCACAACAACAAAAGAAAAAACAAAGAAGGCATGATGACGATGATGGGCATGAGATAAAGGGGACTTTCTTCTGGGTGGAAATGAAGGCGACTTAGGCACAGTGTGTGAAAAGTTGGTGCCTTTCCTTCAGCCCTCTGAAGCTCAGTAGAGGTTGTTGAGCAAATACTTACTGGCTGCTCTTGTGATACTGGAGATACGAAAATAAGTAAAATTTAGTTTCTGTGTTGTATGCAGCAACAGAGCAAGTTATAAAATTCAATGGAAAGTGGGTGATACTGTTCATGGGTGTGGTTGTGTGTGTGTGGTTGTGTGTGTGTGTCCTTGAGGCCATACACTTAGCTGGTTGCACTGAAGATGAGCTTGGAAGACTTTCTGTAGGGGAAGAAGTAGAGAAAGGGAGCTCTAGGCTGAGTCAATGACCCAGGCAAAGGCCTGGCGGCATGAAAATGGTGTTGAGTTTGGCAAGCAACAAACAGTCTGCTGTGGCCAAGGATGGGTGGTGTGGGCAGAGATGAGGCAAGAAGGGGGCCTGGGTCAGAGGGTCCCCGTGGCCAGCCCTGTGTGCCAAGGCAGAGTGGTTGGTGCTGGCCTCAGTGAGCCCTGATCGCTGCCCTTGGAGTCTTTCTGTTTGCATTGCTTTGATTTTTAGGAGAGATTTTTCTCTAAAGCTGTGTGACTTTGTAACTGCTCAACTACTTTTTCTCCTCTTTAATAATCCACAATTAACCCTCCATATCCTTGGCTTTCATGTCTGTGGATTCAAACAACTCCAGATAGAAATTATTCAGAAAGAAAAATTATATTAGTACTGAACATGTACAGTCTTTTTTTCTTGTCGTTATTCCCTAAGCAATAAGTATAAAAGCTATTCACACAGCATTGACATTGGATTGGATGTTACAGGTAATCTGGAAATGATTTAAACTATATGGGAAGGTGCATGACATTTATACGCAAATGCAGTGCTGTTTTACATAAGGGACTTGAGTGCCCACAGGTTTTAATATCTGTAGAGGGCCCTGGAACCAATCCCCCACGGATATTGATGGATGCACCACTGTATCTAACGCTGTTGGGAAGGCACCGCTTTCCAGACCTCCCCTACATTTGCAGGGCCTGATGCAAGGGTCCAAATGGAGGTGTATATGCTGTAGGTTTCAATATTTGTAAGTTGCAAACTAACATAACAAAGTGGTAAATCAGAATGCCCTGTGCTCCTTGCTTGACAAAAAATCCTCACAATACTTTGAAAGAGTTTAATTAATAATTTCCAGACTCTGCAGAAAAACACCACCCCCTCTCCCTCAGCCTGTCTCCCCTGCCCGCCCTGACTCTCCATCCCCAGCTCTCTCTCACTCTGGGCCAGTCATTTGTCAACCATGAGAGTGGATAACATAGCCCAGGTACCCAAGCTAAGCCCACTGACCCAGCAGTCACCTGGAGATCTAGGGAGGGGCTGAGGCATGTGCAGCGTAGACTCTGAGTGGCCACTTTCCTTAGGCCCAGTGGACCTTTTGTGTAGTAGGGAGAAGCAAAACCATAGGTCTGCCAGAGAAGGACCCTCTACAGTGCTGGCCCAGGGCAAGACCACCTCTTGCCTGGGCCTCAGGGTGGGGCTATCACGAGCCACCCGCATATCTGAGGAGAACTACTTTCAGGGTCAGGCTGAGTATGTAAAATCACAGGACATGGCAGCAGGAAGGCTTCTTGTAACCTCCATCTCACAGTGGATCTTTGGAGGAAGTTTATTCTACCTCTCGGTGGCTGAGAGTATCAAGAAGACAACATATTTGACCATGCTACAAGAATATTAAGAAAGCTTGAGAGGCTTACTAAAAAGAGGATGACTCAAGGATATCCTCTATTAGAAAATGCTGGTCCGAGTGGTTACATGCAAATGACAATTATAAAAGAGACTAGAGTGCCTCTGTAATCTGATATTACAACCCTTTCCTTAGACTTCCAGCCACACTACTGTGGGACAAGAAGTGGGAGTATCCCGTAGCACTGCCACAACCTGCTTAGAGATGGGTGGGACTCAGAGAGCCTGAATAAAAGTCCATCACACTCACAGGTAGGCCTCACCACCAGGAAGAAGGATGTGAAAGCCACAAGGTCCCAGTACTATCTCAGGCCAAATGGGCTAGGCGGTCACAACTGGAAGAGGCCTTGGAGTTTCACAGGTGGGGAAAAGGCTTGCCAAAGGAACAATAAAAAGAGCAGGTCTTTGGCTATCACCTGAGTTTTTCTTCTCCTACCCTTGGACTCTTTCCATGGTTTCATCTCAACACAATATTTGATTCCGAAATGCTCTGGGACCTCTGTTCACAGCAAAGGTGTGGGGAGATTGGCAAGACTTTGCCTGGGAACACATACATGGATGCAGACTCAGATAGAGTTTGTTCTCTGAACAAGTTCACCATATTCACTCAGGGACACACAATTGAAGCACTCTTGCTTCGCCTCCAGGCAAGGTGCTTCATGGACTTCCTGGGAGCTGCTAATTCTCTGGCACCTCAGATATGGCCACAGGGGCCATGTGATGCATTCGCCAGGCAGCCAGCACCCACATTCTTGTTTCCCTGGTACTGCTTCTACCTGGGATTCTCAGAATCCCAGATAATAAGATACAGATGATGAAAAGGAAAATTTTATTTTAGTGAAAATACTGATAGTCATCAAGACTAGAAAATTATAGTGGTCAGGTTTACTAGGGACTATCAACCATCCTGGTCTGGCTTCTCAACTGGAGACAGAAGACAGCCAAGAATCACAGGTTAGGAAACTTGATCAAGAGGTCATGGAATGGTCCCTGAGATAACTATGGCTGCAGTTCTGTTCACCATCCTTTGGACCCACCCCTCTTCTTTTAGCCCTTCCGCTAGTTCTTCTGCTTTCCTTCTTCTCTGCTATGTGCTAAGTTTACCAAGTTCTCTACTCTGGACCATAGGTGTTATATATGCAGGTTAAAATCAACCCCTTCCAGGTTCACATTCCCTCCATGTTCCAAGAAGTCTCCCAGAGGAACTGCTCTCCAGAATCCGCTGGTCCTCCTGACAGAATGAGGACGAAGTCCAAGTCTTAGGCAGCTCCTCAAAAGTGCTTCTGCTCTTCTCTCCTCTGCGCACCCTGGGCATGGGGTCCTGGAGGGAAAGCAGTTGTTCACAAGTTCCATTCTGCCTGCTCCTACTGGCAGAGTGAATCTGAGATCTTGGCCCTCCCTTAGGTTCTCAAGGAGCCAAGGCGTCAGACCTTTTACCACCTGGTTCTTCTCTTTCCCTTTAGCTTCTTTACATTTTGCATTTCAGTTTAGGATAACACAACTTACCAAGATCCTCACAGTCAGGTATCAGATTCCGTTCTCTAGGTGAACTCCATCCTCAGCGCACTTTGCAGTGATTGTAGGAGCAGAAACGAGCCATCTCTGTGTGTTAAAGGACAGACTTGAAAACCCTGCACTGGTGTGTCACACCGCACACCTGTGTTCTTGCTGTTTCGTTCCCTGCCCTCCTCACTCTGGTTCTCTCAAGTCCAAACCCTCTCACTGCTTCCAATTCAGTGTCCATGAGGCTCTGCAGATGAGGTGTTCTCTCTTCTGCTTCCTCCTCTATGAATATCAAAGGGCTGCTCAGGGTGGTATGTGCTTAGGAAAGCCTAACCTCTGCTCTCTATTGCTGTCAGAAGGTTCTAGAATCACAACATTGGGTTCAAATCTTGGTTTCAGTTTGTCAGTCATGTGACTTTTATGTGACTTGCTTAACTTCTCTGAGCCCAGTCAACTTCCTTATCTATAAAATTAAAAAAAATTATATCTATTTGGAGCAGGAACCATATACTTTCCTAAAAGAGCTTAAGGTTACTTGCTATATAGGAAAGAATTGTGCATGTCCCAGTTTTCCCAATTCCCATAAAATGCATTAAAATAATGCTAACAAAACAAGTAATCTCCTGAACCTTTCAGTACAAATCGCTCAGTGCACTGAGATGTAACTGCATCTTTGTAGTTCAGGAGAAAAATTTCATGCTCCAGAAAAATATTATGAAACCTCAGGATTACACATGAATAGTTAAAATATCAAGTGTTAATCCACAGTGTGAACCATCAACTTGGTCTTCAGGCTCTGGAGGGAGAAGCAGACCTCTTCCAAAAATGGGACACATGTTGGAAGGGAAGGTCCATCAGCAAAGGACAGCATGGTCAGGTATGGATAAGACCCGCAGTGAGGGACTTGTGCAGTAGGGAAGACTCTTCGGAGGAGGCCGGTCCAGTTTCTGGACGTCTCCTGAGTGCCAGAAGAACTGAGAGTCCAGAGAACAGATCTGATGTGGCTCAGACTCTGCCCCTTATTGCTTTAAGGACTTTTCTCCTTTGGGGATGTATGCCTGGGATGAAAACAGTGGGCCTCTTTTTAAGGAGTTCCTTCCTTCTAAAAAGAAAAACAAAGCAAATAGCAATAGTCACACTGCATTCCAAAGATAACTTCAGAATAAGATCAGCAGGTGACCTTCTGGAAAACTTTCGAGCCCTAAATTACTTCCCAGGGACTATTGTAATAAAAGTAGGAAGTCAATCCCAAGAGATCTGAAGGAAGCATTCAAGTTTTCATGTAAGAACTACTTTAAATATATTAATATATAAGTTTGCACTCTACAGCCTTGCTCTGGGGAATGATGACATTTCAGAGGACAGGTGAAGAGTTTGGGATTTAGTTTGTGCAACGGTGGCTCAGGGCATTATGGATTGTCTATAAAGGACAATAATACTGTTCCTTAGACCTCTTTGGCCTGAAAATTAATCAATGCTTAGCACAATTCCTGGCACATATCAAAGTCTCATTAAAGTTGATCAGTAAATAGGCAGAGAATATTACCTAATATAAAAGTTGTGGGGAGTCCACCCTTAAAACATAGTGTAGGGATGGGCACACTTGAGGCATTGGGATGAGACCAGGTTCATCACTCAGGAGCTCTTGATCCTGGGTGAGGTCACTCATGCAGCTTTGCATGTGAACAAGCTAGCCATGAAAACCACATGCTCTGGTTTCTAACTGAAACCCGATTTTGTCATTGCTGTCATTCATTCATGTTCAACAAACATTTTAAAAATAAATACAATAGTAATTTATTAATCCTCTTATATGCAAGGAATGTGTTCCAAGAACCCTGATGGATGATTGGTACCACAAATAGTACAGAATCCTGAGTACAGTGTATTTTTTCCTATGAATACATTCCTATTTATTTTAAAAAAGCACTTTCTAGCTTCCTTTTGCCTATCACTACTCATGTCCTTTGGGATCATTATTGAGTAAAAAAAGTATTATTTGAACACAAGCACTGTGATTCCTTGGTACATACAGCATGTATATACGGGACAGAGAGGCAACTCATGTCTTGGTGGATGGAGCAGGGACTTTCCCAGTACTCAGAATAGCAGTCAATTTCAAATATCAATTGTTTGTTTCTGGTTTTCCATTTAGGATTTTCAGACCAGGAATGATCACAAGCCACCAAAACTATCCAAAGTGAAATTGTGGATAAGGGGTGGGGGGGCTACTGTGTTGTGCTGCCACATCCAAGCAGCATTTTGCATTGAATAAAACAGATAACCATGTGTGTCCCTGTGGAACTTATTGTCTTATTAAATGTAATACTAGATGCTGTAACAGGCATCAGAAATCTCAGTGGGTAAACACAGTGCAGGCTTATTTCTTGCACTGTAAAGTCAAATGGGCTGAGGGTGGGAGAGGGAAGTGTTCAGCTTATTGTGCTCCTTTAAGGACGGAGATGATTGGCAGCTCCACTGCCTTCAGTGAGTGGCTTCCAATCTCACCCTGGGCATTGACATCAACTGTCAGTGGAAAAGGAAGAGTGGGGACCTGGACTTTCACCCATAGTGCATTCGTTAGAACTCAGTCACATGGCTTCGCCATGCGTGTGGAATCTGGAAAGGTCATGCCTTGCTGTGCAGTGGTCTCCCAGCAGAACTCTTCAGTAGAGCAAAGAGCATCATGACTGCTAGCTGGGCAGGTGGACATCCCTTTCACGTTTACGTCCTATTGGGCGCAGAAGGACAGACCATAGACGTACAAGTGTGTGCTGGCTGGGTAGCACTTCAGATGATAAGAAAAATAAATCAAGGAAGAGTGATGAGGATTCAACAGTTATTCAAGTAATTTCCCCATCAGTTACTCCGTGGCCCTGGCTATAGGGCACATGCGAGACGATGCTTTGAGTGAGCAAAGAAGTAAGAACCCCTCTTCCTGAATTATGTGACAGTGGCTCAGATTAGAGGCAGAGAGACCTTACAGTGTGTCCAGCTAGCCACCAAGCCCACTGTCATCACCACAAAATAACCCTGGAATTACACAGTTTATGCAGTGCCAAAGATACTATCAAAATGCCTAAGGATTATGCAGACAGATCAAAATGAATTTAAATTTGCTTGTGGGCTTTATTTTTTCTTTGAGTTTTGGTGTGTGGTGGAGAATCAGGGTGGAAGTTCACATGTTTTATGTTTTGATTCTGTGTCTACTTTTGGATAATCTGTAGAAATCAAGAGTTGGTTTCCTCAGCAGTAGTAGAACAATATGGCCTTTATGATGGGAACTACGCGCTGATTACCTAACACAAGGTTTGGTGAAAGGATCTGGAAAGAGAGGTTAAATGGTGCTAAGCATGTTCTAAGTGATAGGGAAAAGTTCTGTTTGGAGAAAGGCACAGGCTCAGGCAGTACCGAAAGCACAAGTCATCCCTTCACTGCACTCAGCTGAGCAAGGACTACGTGATGCTTCCTGCAGCTCTCGCCCTTTTCTAGGCAAAAAGGATACAAAGATAAGTACTTCTGCTTCTGATCTGAGAGGCTCACCGGACAGACACGAGAGAAAGATACTTCACCAACCAAACTTTCTCTCTGAGGGAAAGATACTTACATCACAGGCTGCGTTTCAGGCAGACTGAGAAAGGTCATGAGCGCTATGCTAACGAACCTGGTTTTATGAGTGCCATCGTTTCTTTGTTACAGTGTTGGTGACAGATGCAGAAACTGGCACTCACTCACTGTGGGACAGTTGGCAAGTCCTCCTCTGACCCTCATTTTCTTTGTGTGGAAAGGAAAGATAATAATCCCTTCCCTGCTCACCACACAGGGCTATTACAGGGATCAAATGAAATCACAGTATGTGAAAAAAATACTCTCCAGGTGTCAATAACTATTATTAAGTTAATGATATAGAAGTCTGGGAGGACAAGGGAGGACTTGGGTGCTGGGCAGTGAGGCTCTGAGAGCAGATGTTGAAGTGAAACCAGTCTTGGTTTTAAAAAAAATCTGAAAGAATGGAATACATTGAAAGAAAAGTTTCCTTTCAAGCAAGTGAAAGAAAATGAATGGGGGATTCTCTTAGATTACAAACAAGCGTGTACATCCAGATGTGGATAGAGAGAGTGAGCAGCCAGGAGGGCTGGCTGCTGCAGAGGCCAGCAGAGAGGTTCTGAAGGGAGCTGCAGGCAGCCTGGGCACAAGGGGCCAGGGCACAAGCTCAAACGCAGAGCAGCCTCGACAACTCTTGGCCAAGCCCTGCCCTTCAACGAACCTTCTCTCAAGTTCTCCTGCACTGACTCTTCCTCCAGAGAAGGCTTGGCCCTGAGGGAGCTCATGCTTTCAGATATAAAGACATAGCTCTTGGCAGCGTTTTTGCTCTTCTTATCACTTGATTAACCGAAAGTGCAGTTCCAAGAGGGAAGAGGCCTGTTTCCAGGAGGCTTTGGAGCTTAATTGATTTTCTGTGGACTCTGAGACTGCACATGCCAATGTTGCACAAAGTACAAGCCAATACATGTCTTTGGAAAATGGGGTGAGTGAGGGTAATGCCACAGAAGGTGTAGTTGGACTGTTCCAAGACCAGGAAAGCTCTCTGATTTAGTCCCAATTTCAGGGTTCATCCCAACTTGGAAAGCATTTTCAGGAGGTCTTCAATTTGGAAAATTCTCATTTTAGATTGTTTCCCCTAATTTATATTAACTTAAAAAGTTGTAGAGAGGGAACTGACATCTGAAGCTGGCAGAATAAGACTTTCTAGTGTTCATCATGTTGTAGAACTATCAATTTGAACAAAAATATATGTGTGAAAATGAATGTGCAAGAGCTAAGAAACCAAGTGAGAGGTTAGAAGAGCTGGGTGTAGCACAGAAATAAGAAAGGTTGCATTGGAGGTGGTTGAAAGGACAGTGGTGTGTTTTCTGTGTTACCACTCCCCCACCATAAGCAGCAGAGAGTGGAGATACCTTCCATTTAGGAGAAGAAGAGGAAAAGGAACACTAGACTTTGCCCTGAACCCCAACACGGGGCCTGCCCAGTAAACCCTATGCCGAGCAGACACTGCAGCCCCCCAGACTCCAGGTTGGTACTTGTGAACTAAACCTCCTGGCACTAAGGATTCAAGAGCATCAGGTTCCATCCCAATACTGTACAGCCCCTGTTGACTCAGGTAAATGCCATTCCCCAATGCCATCTTGGTCTTTTTGAACCCAGGCTTCAGACTGGTACTCATAGAAATATACCCCAAGTTCACCCTCATAGGCCCAGGCTCCAAGGTCACTTCTTGGGATCCTATCAGCATGTCCACCCCAATGAATCCTGGCTCCTGGACCGACCAACCGTGTGGGCCCAGGCTCTAGGCCCACCCACCTTCTGACCCATGCATCAATTTAGCCTGCATGAGGACTTCAAGAACAGTCCTTCCCACAGGAAATGTTAGACACCTTGCTCCAAATCTCTGGACTAGCCAAACTCAGCACGTTTAAAGGACCATTAACTGCTGTTAACAGGGATGCAAAGATGGTTCAATGTATGCAAATCTATAATGTGATATGCTCTATGAGTAAAGTGAAGGACAAAATGATATAATCATTTTAATAGTTTAAAGCATTTGACAAAATTTAACAAATTATATAAATTTTTAATTATTTAGATACAGAAGGAATGGACCTCAACACAATGAAGACCAAATCACACTGAACTTCATATTCAATGGTGAAGAGTTGAAAGCTTTTTCTCTAAGATGCCCACTTATCACTTCTATTCAACACAGTACTGGAAGTCCTAACACAAATAGGTAGGCAAGAGAAAGAAATATAAGGTATCCAAATTGAAAAGAAAGAATATTTATTGTCCCTGTTTACAAATCATATGATCTTATATGTAGAAAAGCCTGAAGACCCGATGAAAAAACTATGAATACTAAGAAATGAGTTCGGCAAATTTGCAGGCTACAAAATCAGCCTACAAAAGTTGGTCATATTTCTTCATATTCCTACACACTAGCAGTGAACTACCTGAAAAAGAAATCAATAAAATAATCCTACTCACAATAGAAAAAAAAGAAAGAAAAAGAAAAGAAAAGAAATGACTGAGGAATAAATTTTGCACCAAGGAGGTGAAAGACCTGTACAATGAAAATTCTAAAACATTGATAAAAGAAATTTAAGACACCAATAAATGGTAAGATATCTGGTATTCATGGATTGGAAGAAATAATACTGTTAAAATGTACATACTACCCAAAACAATGCACAGATTTAATGCAATCCCTAAAAGCATTTCAACGGCATTTTTCTCAGAAATAGAGCAAATAATCCTAAAATTTACATGGAATCACAAAAAATCCCAAATAGATGAAATCATCTTGAAAGGGACCCTACCACAGGCTGGGGGCATCATGCTTCTTGACTTGAAATTATACTACTTTACTATAGTAATGAAAACAGCATGGTAATGGCGTAGACAAAGAGACACTTAGCCCAGAACAGAATCTAAAACTCACACTTTTATGGAAAATTAATTTTTGACAAAAGTGCCAAGAATGTACAATGAAGAAGAATCTCTTCAAGAAATGGCATTGAGAAAACCTGGACAACCACAAGCAGAAGTGTGAAATCGGACCCTTGTCTCACAACCTACACAAAAGGCAACTCAAAACAGATTGAAGACTTAAACACAAGATCAAAACACAAGAAGCAAAGCTACTTCAAGAAAACAGGTGAAAAATTCCAGAACATTGGTCTGGTGATGATTTTTTTTAAATGTGATCCCCAAAAGTGCAGGCAACAAAAACAAACCAGACAAGTGGGATTACATTAAACTAAAAGGCTTCTGCATAGCAGCGACAGAAAAACAACAGAGCTAAGAGGCAACTTGTGGAATTGGAGAAAATCTGCAAACCATACATTGGATTAGGAAGGAGGTAGCATCCAAAACAGAAGGAACTGGGATGATTCAGTAGCAAGAGATAAATCACCCAATTTTAAAAGCGGTAGAATGACTGAATAGACCGTTTCAAAGAAGATAATGGTACGTGAAAAAATGCTCAACATCAAAGAAATTAAATTAAAATACTAATGCCACATTAGAGCATAATTCTTAGAGTGGGCATTATAAACAAACAAACAAACAAACAAACGGACAAAAGATAATAAGTGTGGGGCCAAGGATGTGGAGAAAAGGGAACCTTTGTGCATTGTTGGTGGGAATGTAAATTTACACATTCATAATGTTAAATGTTAGGAGATTTCTCCCAGAAACCACTCTACTGGATATATATCCAAAGGAAATGAAATCAGTACCCGGAGGAGATGTCTACATGATCATGTTTATTATAGCATTATTTTCAATAGCTAAGATATGAAGATATGAAATCAAACTAAGTTTCCATCAATGGCTGAACGGATAAAGAAAGTGTGGTATCCTATACCTCCCTAGAAAGGAAACCCTGTCATTTGCAACAATATGGGTGTACCTGGAGGACGTTCTGCTAAGTGAAATAAGTCAGGCAGAGAAAGAACCTGTAGCACAGGATCTCACTCACAAGAGGAATATTTAAAAGTTATATTTATAGAAGTAGAGAATAGAATAATTGCTTCTAGGGATTGAGGGGGATTGAGGAGATGTTGGTAAAAGAATACAAAATTTCTGTTAGAAAGGAAAATAAGTTCCAAAGATCCATTGTACGACATAACGACTACATTTAATAATGTGTTATATTTTGAAAAATGCTGAGTCTGTGTTCTATTTTTTAAAATGACAAATATGTGAGGTAATGTGTGTTGCTCAGTTCAAATGAGCCTTCCACACTGCATACCCATTTCAAAACATGTTGTACATGATCAATATATATATACTTTATATTTGCCAGTTTAAAGAATAAAGTCACAGAGAAAGAAAATGGTTGCAAATATTTTGCTGAGTAAGAAGTAATCACAGTTTTCAAAGTTTTTTTTTTTTTTTTGTCAGATTTCAGTATCTGGGGTCCCAACTCTTAATTACAGAAGTAGACTTTCTGAATGACAACATCAACCCTTACTGAAAACTTTTCTTTTTCGTTTCAATGTTCCGTAGAAGCAGAGAGGAATTTTGCCTCCTAACAAGAGAAGGGTTGGAAGATGGGCTGAGTGGGGAGAGGCCAACCAGGGTGTCACATGGAGCATTTAACCCATGTCTCATTTCATATTCAGAAGAGACGGTTCTTACAAAGTATGTACAGTAGCCTCATTTTATAAATGAGAATATTGAGGCCTATAGAGCAATGTTTGCAAAAGCCACACAGAAGTAGTGGAAATGCTATTCAAGCCATCTACCTAATTCCAAAGCCTGAGCTCTTTCCTCAGCCCTTCGCCTTAACCCTGGTGCTTCGGGAGGAGGAGACTGTGGTTGGGACGATCCAGGCTGAAGAAGCGGGCTTGTGAAGGGAGTGGATGCGAAACTAGAGGAAAAGCCCATCAGCCACAGGGATGTGAGGGACAGGAAGAAGTGACTCACTGTGACACATGCCTCAGGCCCAGTCATGGTCCCCCACCCCACCTTCTTCCTTCTTCCCTCTAGGCAGGATTTCTCAACCTTGGTTTAACTGACATTTTAGTTTGGATACTTCTTTGTTGTGGGGGGCTGTTCTGTGCTTTGTGGGATGTCCACAATGTATAAGCAACAATCCCGAGTCCTGACCATAAGACGTATCCCAGACATTGCCAAATGGGTCCTCATGTGGGGAAACCATCCGGTTAACACCACTGTCGTACTGACCAGCCGCCTGAGCTTGCCCTGGATTGAGGGATTTGCCAGCGAGTCAGTGCTGAAACCAGGATAGACCAGGGCACACTGGGATGTTTGGTGAGCCTAAGGGTGAAATTTCATATCCTGATTGAATGATAGTGCCGGGACAGGGGCAGTGTGCTGACTCGGTCATCCTGGCTGTGTTCAGCCTCTCTAAGTGTTTGCTGTCCTGAGTACCATCTGCCTGTTGTTCCTTTCTTCTTTCCACCTAGCCTGCCAAGGATGCAGGGGACATCCTGCTTCAGGAAGCCTGGCTAAATGGCTGTGGGGGCTGTTGTAGGACTGCAGGAGACCAGAGTGGACGCAGGAGCTGGGAGGGGCAGCTGGCAGGTGCTGCCCATGTGCGTTCCCACCAGAAGCTGGTGATACTGGGCGGGGAAGGTTTCCAGCTCTGTTAATGTGCTCTATGCTTATGTGGTGTGTGCATTTAATTTACTTGGTATTTTGAAACATTCTTATGAGTCACTCTGACAATTTGTCAAGGGCATCTTCCTGAGAGAAAATTCAAATAAAAGAAAAATCTCAAAAATGGTTTGCTGTCAGGATTGCTCGTGGTGGTGTTGAGGGCACCTTTGCAACGGTGTTAAACGTTTCATCTCTTTGAAAATTGGCAAGACACTTCTAAGACAGCATTTGTCCCTGTGCCTGCTGATCTCAGTGGCATTCTCATGCCTCTCTACAGGATGACCACTGAGTTTGGGAGGTGCTAAGTGACACTTGAAGTCAAATGTTGGATTTTTCAGCCTGGC
Organism: Aplodontia rufa; assembly: GCA_004027875.1. Taxonomy (NCBI): domain Eukaryota; kingdom Metazoa; phylum Chordata; class Mammalia; order Rodentia; family Aplodontiidae; genus Aplodontia; species Aplodontia rufa. The sequence continues at coordinate 102,364 of PVKS010001071.1, read as the reverse complement.
CCCCTAGGTACCTTGTCTGTGACCTGGACACTCCACCCGGTCACGAGAGACAGCGTCTTGCTTGGCAGCTCTGTCTCTGTGCTTCTGTAAACCTGAGGGTAAAATAACAAGTGTGGACAAGGAGGGAGGGATCAGCTCGATGTGGTCACTGGGGATGGCTCTTGCCCTTTATCTGTTTTGCAGCAGGACATGAAGGCAGTTCCAAAGACTGGTCACTTGGAGCCCAGATACAAGCCCACCCAATATCCGGATGCACTTTCTGCTGTGATTTTGACACAAGTGTAGAGGGCGTGATTTGCCGTGGGGGGCTGTTTGCATTTTCCTGGATTATGTAAACCCGTGGCTTTTGCCAAGAACTGTCTGTGCCCTGAAGCTGCAAGCTTGCTCTCTCCCATTGGCCAGCTTCCTTTCACTTTATTGGGAGGCGTATCTTCCAAGTTGCTGAGCCGTGATAACTGCCAGTGTGTCTTAGGAGTGAGGTACCTGGAGTTCAGGGACTCCACCAGTGACAATGACAGCAGATGAGTTGGTTTTCTTTGTGAATGGCAGAAAGGTAAGCAGGAGTTGGCCGTAGGTTTGAGTTCATGCTCCTCGGAAGCGTGTCCTCTGCCTGGAAGAGGCATGTTCTGGTTTTCTCTTTCTTGCCTGGTCCTTTTTCCTCTCTCTTTTCTCTCTTCCAATGAGTTGCTGTGTTTTGGTAACATTGGGGCAAGAAAACTTCTTGGGGGGCTAGAGCACAGACCAAATATGCAAAGCAAAAAGGAGTGAGTGAGGGGAGGGAGGAGTCTGAGAGCTGTCCGTCTCCTCTGGAGTAGTAGACTCACTGGCAGAGACAGAAAAAGGGACAGAGTTCTAAGTGAATCAGGAGGTCAGCCGCCACGTCTCCACTTCTAAGTTGTACAAATAGAGCTTACTGATTTTGTGGTTATCTTTACTGAGAGCAGCAACAGGAATACATTTCCGTGCTAATATCAGGATATATAATGTGTGTAGCCTTTGATTCTGACATATTGTGTATATATGCATAACAGTTGATCCTGATTGACAGTGCTGAGACGTATACTGACACCTTGTGGCAAGCCATGGTTTTTTTCACAAAAGACACTCCCTCTCCCTTGGCTCTACCTATAAGTATTGCATAACTCTTACCTGCTTATATTAACGCCACTGGTGCACTGAGACCCAAGACAGGGCGCCAAACCTTTGGTCATCGTCTCCAGCTTTGTTTGTCCCCCTGCACCACAATGTTTTCGGTGTTTCAGCTCCACACTTGTGAATGGGAAAAGTCACAAAGAGTAACCACTGAGTTATGTGAATGGGGTCCCCAAAGAAGGGGACATTGTCTTGCTGTATTGCCACTTTTTCACTGAGTTGAGAAACTGAGAGACTTTTGAGGTAATTTTCAAGAGCTCAAATGTGCTTCACAGGAACCCTAGGACTTCTGCTGTCAGGGTGTACTTGGGTGACAAGCAAGAGAACTTCACCAGCCAATTTAAATCAGAGCTGCAAAGACTATTGACCTGTGGTGCTTGTGGGCACTGGGTTCGGAGTTGTCTCTGAGATGCTCCCTGTTTAGGACTGGCACCTGGTGCCAAATCAAGAGGTAGGGCAAAGCTTCCAAGCTGTGGTCGTGTCTTTTGTATCTAACTTCTTAAACCTCTTTTCATTCAGCATTACATCACAGAGATGTAAGAAATGATTGTCAGGATTGGTTTTCTAGAGATGTTCTTACACAAAAACGTCTACTCTGGAATTTTCACAAATGCTTTTTTACAGGTAGTGGATAGCTGGATCCAGGGATTTCCAAGGCTGTGTATTATTCTAGGTCTTATTATTTAGTAAGCCATTGTTTCATGTGTGACAGTATAAGGTCCTGGTCTTCTTCAGGGATGGTTTGCTGTTATGCTTTGAATCAAGACAGGAGCATTTCAAAGTAAATTGACTTAGTAAAAATAATATTCCCTTTAACTTTATTTCCAGTTTAGGAAAATGATTTACAATTTTTAGAGGGTATCATTACATCACACCCTACTATCTTTCTGGAAGCTTTTACTACTATGTCCATGTCTGGTGGTGTCTCTTGAGAAACTACTGGAAAGGGGGAGAGGCAGTACAAAAAGCAATCAACAAGTGAGGGAATTCTGGGCTAATGAAGTCAGCTATGAGTAAGTTTGTTCTGTTTCTGTTCTCAGGACATTTCAGAGTTTATAGGATATTGTGCAAAGCGTTACCAAGGAAGTTGTCAAAAATCGGTGACTTCTTCTTAAATGTGATCCTCTTTCACTGCTTGTTCTATGCCACTTTGTCTCCCCACCTGGGGTCTAGAGAGGGTGCTAGATGCAAAACATCAAACTCCTGTGGGACTTTTAGGTTAGGACAAGCCAGGGTGACTACAGTTCTCAGATTTTCTGCTCTAGAGGGAAAGAGACACTAAGGATTTAATTATTGCAATGATAGTCCTTTTAGGTAGTCACTTGGTTTAGTGGAGATTGTGGCACCTAACCCAGGAGAATTCGGCAGGTAAGGTGCAGCTGAAGGTATTCAGGAGCGATCCCCACAGGAACCACATGTGGGCTAGAAAGAGCCTCCCCTAGGTCCTCATGCTCACGGCCAACATTCAACAAGCTCCTTCCAAGGTCTGAGCATGGGATGAGCACAAGACCAGTATCATTTCTGAGACAAGGCATTTGCCCTTCAGGAATCCATAGGCAGGTGAATTATGAACAGGCAAAGTAATATATTCCAACTGTATTTTACAGGAAACTGTTCCAACAAAATATTCTTCTTGAGTATTCTCAAGATTCTTAGCATAGTACTTGGCATATAGTAATCCAATTAATATGGATGGAATGAATGGATGAATATTAAAAGTCCTGAAAAAATCCTGTACTAAAGAAATCCATCTTTTAAAACTTGAAGTTTAAAATTATTTCAAATTTACAAAAAAAGTTGCAAGAAGACTATGAAGAAATATTAAGTACCCTTTACTCATATTCACCAGCTGCCAACCTTTTGTCGTATACACACATGTACAAGTACAGATGCATAAAAATACATGCACAATTTTATATATTTAGCTTATATGTAAATATATAAAGTATAATTTTTTTTTGCTTCAGATCTTAAGAATAAATACGTTTCTAGGGAGTGAGTCCAATTATAAAATTCAGAAAATTTATCTTGATCTTTTGCAAAATTATATTCTCCTAATAGTGTCATTACACCACTCTCTGCTCCCAGTCCAGAATCCAAGGCCATGCCTTGCAGTTAGTTGTTATGGCTTTTGAACTTCCTTTTAGTTCCTTAGTTTTCTTTTGTATTTCACAACATTATTGTTTCTGAAAAGAACAGACCACTTATTTGTTCCACTGTCCCCCATGTTGAGTTTGTCTCCTGCTTTCTCATAATTAGATTCTGAGTCAGCTTTTCAGGCAGGAATACCACAAAAGAATTGTGTCTTTCTCAGTGCATTGAATAAGGGAGTACATGGTATCGATTTTTTCCCCCTATTGTGACATGAGCTTTGATCTCTTGGCTAAGGTGAGGCCCGTTGGGTTACTTCACTATATGTGACTCTTTTTACTTTTATAATTAATCATCTCTGAAGAGATACTTCTAGATTATCTAAAATCTTGTTCATCGAACTTTAATCCACCACTTTTAGCATCCACTGATGATTAACTGGATTATTGTGCTGTTTACAAGATGGTCAGTCATGTTCATTATTTGATATTGTTCTGTTCCTCCTCTTTCATTTATTTTTTTATTGCTTATTAATTTGGATTTGTGGATTTTAATTTTATTTAATGGGCTAAATCCATTATAACCGTGATTTCTTTAGATGCTCATGTTCTCCCAGAGCAAGCTGTTCAACCCAAATTTTCCTAAACACACTTCCCCACCAAGTGTTTTCTCCTGGAAATACCTATGAGAACCCTGTTGAGGGGATGTTCCACAGGGCAGATCATGGGGAGCCCTGCAGCCATGCTGTGAGAATAGCCTGGCCATTCCCTGTGGAATTCAAGGAGGGCTCACCACTTTGGATGAGGTGAACTAGGCAAGTGTTTGGGGTCTGCTGCTAAGTCAAGATGAGAATGTAAGAGCTTGCTGAAAGGTATGGGAGCTGGACGAAGATGCATTGTCACTTTAGTGTATGACGGGAGGAAGTAACAACATGGAGGGAAGTAGTAATCTAACAGGCTCTGACTGCTGTCTATGAGGAAGGTGATAATCTCATTATTATTTGCATTTATGATTTCTCCTCCAGGAGAACAAAACGGGATCCTTGTGTAAACGTTGTAACCAGGATATTGAACAAGCTGGACTCAAGGGGTATTATTACACAAGACAATTAACTTTATCTTCCATTTTTCTTTAAATTTTATTCAGAGGGAAAACTCTGACACTCTAATAAACTTTTTGATTACTTGTGGTAAAAAAAATTCCATTATCTATTTAAGTTGCCAGACACGGTCTCAACTCAGGATGGTGTGTTGAGGGTAATGAGAAAGCTCTCATTTAATTGGTACTGTTGTAAGATGGCTTCTGGCTTTCAGGACTTTTCAGCTATTTGGAGATGATCCTTTTCCTCCTCCTGCAGTGACTTCAGGGACTCCTCAAGGGCCACCACAGGTAGCATTCATTTTTTTTCGACAAGAGTCATGTGCTTCTCTCTCCAGCTGGCTGCTGCCCCTCAGCCTCCAGAGTTAGGAGGTCTAAGCTGCACAGACTCCCTACCAGAGGGCCCTGCAATCTTTTCTGAGGATAATTCAAGCATGTCCAAGCCAGTTTGCTCTCCCTCATGGATGGCCTGCTCTCAGTCCATGGCCAACCATGTCCTTGGCCCTGTCACTCTAGGAGTGTGCCCTGATCTTAGTTGAAGCTGAACAAGGAGTTCAAATGCATCATCATTAGTGATGAATTTCATGTAAGGTCCACCTATAGCTGTTTTGATATGCCAGACCACCATATCCCCTAAGCTGCAAAGGTGGCCTTGTGGCTTTTTGTGTAGCACAAAGGATGCCTTGAATTTGAAGTATGAGGCAGATATCTCCTTCCCTTCCACTTTAGGGAACTGTGGGATTCAGCATAGTTCTTGGTAGAAACCCACATCACAAATTCTCTCCCTGAGTCAACTCAATAACCCAGATTCCTTCAGTCCTGATAATGTGTGAGGGATAATGAAGTGGGTCTTTCTGGATGAGGTGGCACATGACTGCAATCCCAGTGGCTTGGAAGGCTGAGGAAGGATAATCACCAAGTTCAAAGGCAGCCTGGGTGGGCAATTTAGTGAGGTCCTAAGCAACCGAGCAAGACCCTGTCTCAAAATAAAAACATAAAAAAAGGTCTGGGGATGTAGCTCAATGATAAAGTGCCCCTGAGTTCAATCCCCAGTACCAAAAATAAAAAAGAACTTCTTGATAGATTCCCTCTGACAATTCATATTGGGGACCAGCATCTCATTTTATAGACAAACTTTTTTCCACCTTACTGAACATAAATATCAGTGGGGCTTTGGCTGGGGAGTTACCCTCTATTTCCAACATATCTTCAAGCTACTTACTGTGAATTCCAATCACATACACAATCCTGCAATGAACACAGCCAAATGACTGCCTTTATCCAGGCACACACAGGGTCTGAGGGTGTGTACTCAAGGACACAAAGCCAGAGTCTGCATGTGGACGCATACAACTGTCCCCGGCATGCACAGGTGTGATCCAGAAGAGACGATGTGCTTGTCTGGGAGGAGGCTTTGCCCTGCTTAGCTCAGTACATACAGTAGGTACAGCACCTGAGTGTTCTGTGGCAGGTGCAGAGCTGAGCACAAAGGTAGCATTTGAGGATTTAAGGTTGTGAGTGTGTACAGATTCTAGCTTGTAGTTTAAAAGTTCATTCTTATGGAATCACCAAGAAAAACACCTTGGTTTTCATTATCTATTCAGCACATTCCTACTAATTGTACAAATTCTTGGATATTGAGGGGAGAAATCAATTGCAGAAGGATGGTGCACCCAAAATGTATTTTTCTTTCATTTTTTGTAGGTGGTGGAGAAAAATGCAGATCCGGAAACAACCCTTTTGGTCTACCTGAGAAGGAAGCGTATCCTGATTTGGGAGTGGGAGAGAGGGAATGGAAACGATGGGGTGTCGTTTTCAGGGCTTACGTCGTTCCCCAGTCACCAGCCATGAGGCGTAGAGGAAAGAACACTGGATTAGGAGTCTGGAGACTTGTGTTTTAGCTACTGTTGTGTCTCTCAGTAAGCTGTGTGACCTTGTGTAGTCAATGACATTCCTACATCTGAAATGCTCAGCTCCGGATGAGAGGACTGTTGGTGATGTCTTTTGAGATCTCTGCCAGCTAAGACCCTAGCATTTCCACATTCCATGTTGTGTCAGGAAAAAGGCCCTCTTTAGCTCTGGTGCGTTTTATGGTCATTTCCCTTGGGAGAAGTGGGTCCTTCCTAAGTGACTTTTGCTTCATATATAAGTGGCCTTCCCGGAGCACATATCCAGCTCTATCTAGGTGGAGGAAGACAAGGGATGGGTGTCTGCTGAGGTGGGAACTGTACAGAGGCTCCACTCACTGTGGCAGTGCAGACCCTGGGAGGCATTGGGGGTAGGGGACTCTTTAGGGAGACTTGAGGTGCTGCTCTTCACTCAGGGTGGGGAGGGCTTCCAATAAGATCCCCTGTACCTTTGGTTCTTTCAGAATATTGAAGAATCTTGAGACCCAAGATCTAAACCAATAAAAATAACAACGAGTACTAACATTTAACAAGCTCTTACACTGCAGGCAGAGTTCAAAGTGGTTTGTACAGTTCATCTCAATCTTCAGAGCAAACCCTTCAACAGGGAGGGTGTGAACCTGAGCATGTGAATGACCTGCCTTCCTAGTGTACTCTGGGCAGATGTGGCAGAGGCTGGACTGCAGCTGAGAACCATGCTCTTAATCTCTCATGCATACTGGAAACTGTCCAGGGGTCCATAGTCAAAACTATGCTCACTGGTCACATCTGTTATGGAAACCCACCTTCTCCCAGAGAGGTGTCTGTGGCTCTTTCCACTGATACATTTGAAGACAGCAAAGACTTGTTCAGCACTCTCAGAAGTGACCCTAGAATTGCTGGCCTTGACTGTGGCTCACTCACCTCTCGTCACATGGCACAGTGCTTGACTTTGGTGTCTGGAGGCTCACAGTAGATGACCCCGGAGGCTCTTTTACAGCAGAGGACTCAGTGGGTAGGATTGGGGGACTGCAAGGAGCTCCAATTCCTGACCTCCCAGGTCTCAGGTGTGGAGATCAATATTACTTTTCTAATAATACAACTAATTTCAGTTTTCTAATAGTTTCAATTTTAGTTTTGAAGGTCAAGAAGCCTCTGAAATTCCTTAATAACAGGCTGTTTGAAAGATCAAAGTGTAAGTGAAATTCCAAGCTGAAAGTTGGCACATAGAGTCCTTGGAGTTTTTTGTAGTCTGTGCAAAAGTTCAATTTGTGAGAGAGAAGATCTTTGATTTCTACCCTGACTTCTAGAAAGATCCCAAGGCCAGAACACCTTGCTAGACTTCCAGCTCCCACTACCTGCCTTTATGCACCCCTAGAGGTGTCTGAACTGTAAATAACTGCGTATGTCTTGACTGTGAAAAAAATAACATAGGACATAGAAAGCTCTCCTCAGATGTGCTTAGAGAGGTGGCATGGGGAAGGGGGTGCACATGAAATTAGAAGACTGTTGGGGCTCATGTTACATCTTTTTTTTTATAGAAGGACAATGAGAGAGGGAGAAGAAAGAGAGAAACAATTTTATTTAGTTTTTCATGTGGCCTTTATTGCTCTGGGACTTTGTTGTGTACATGGTGCTGGGGTTTGAACTTGTGTACTTGCACATGTTGGGCAAGCACGGTAACCACTGAGCCACCGCTCCAGACCGTGCTACATCTTGGGTCTCAGTTTTTGTTTTGTTTATTAATTTGTGAGAAAGTCATAGTTCCTACCCTACCTGCTAACCAAATTGTGATGATCACCTGGGTCCAGGGGTATAAGTGCTTTTCAAGAATAAGTTGCTACGTCGTGTCAGTGGTTCATGTTATCTTGGAAATGAAGGAAGTGACAGGTGATGATAATTTCAGTTCCCTCCATCTTCAGTAGCAAGCTGTGGGAGGGGCTGTTAAAGGCCTGCATGGAGGCCTATGTCTCAGAGAGCGTGACCACCCAGTTGCTGTTCTCTAGAACAGCCCACTAGTAAGGCAGAATATCAGATTATCTTCCCATAGTTTATGTAAGAGTTGGGCCTGATTCTGGTCTCTGATCTCAAAACACCTTTACTATGATTTCCATTTGCACAAATCATGGGCTGGATATTTAAAAGCCTTTTATCTAAACCTTGGTTTGGTTCTTGCAATTTCATCAGCCCTGAATGTTCATAGTGAAAAACAGGGACTCAGTAAGTTTCAGAACAGATCAGTGCCTGGCCTGGGTGACTTTGCTGATGCCCAGCCACCCCGCATGTTCAGTGTTTGATGTGCATGATTTATCTGCCCAGTACGACTGTACCTGGGAGAACCCAACACTAAAAGTCTCCAGGACTGGCAAGCCCTAGATCTCATGTCCCTGGGGACCCTGCTGTCTTGCTCTTCTGTTTCCACTTTCCTGGGCTGCAGTGCATCCTATTTTAGTGAGGAGGCCCTGAGCCCTGTGTGGGGATGGATGAGTCTACACATGAGGCTCTGCCCAGGCGTTCCCAGCAACCCCGCAGGCTCCTCCCTTGAGTTCATGATCCTTAACTGGTGACCACCCAGTGGGGCTGACTGGGACCAAGCTTGGCTGTGGAGAAGGGGGCTGCGGGGCCTGCACAGTGATGCTTTCCAAGTACGATCGTCTCCAGAACAAGATCGTGTATCCTTTGCCCGTCCTCATGAGAGCTAGGATGCACGGCCAGCTTGTGAGCAGGTGTGGGAGTGTGTCTATGCATGTGCACAGGCATGAGTCCGCTTATGAGCAAGCTCTGACCATGGACAGGACACTGTCTTCCTGACCTCTGACTGTTGAGCAGGCTCTGAACTGCTGTTGAAATGACCTTTCTAAAATCAGGCTCAGTTCTCATGCCACATGACCCTTGGGCAGCTCTACACAGGCCTTGGATGGAGTCCAGTCTCCTCCATGGTGCGTCCTGCTCTCCCCTCCAGTTCTTATCATGGGCCCAGCACTCTTTTCAGGTCAAGACAGTGTGTGTTATTGATGCCTCAGGCCCACTCAGTTCTTTTCTTTTTAGCAAGATTTTATTTTCCATTATAGTTTTACATATTGAAGGGGTTTGTTATTACACTTCCATACATGCACATACCATATATCCCCCCTTGCTTTCTCCACCCTAATCCTCCCCCTCTCCATCCCCCGACCCCTAGTCTGCGAGGTTGCCCCTGGTTACACTGGTAGTCCATGTTTGCTGAGTCTGTTGTCTAAATTTACTGCTCTCTCAGTCTTTCCTATATTGTACTCTAGCGTCCACATATGAGAGAAAACACTTGGCTCTTGAGTTTCTAGGTTTGGCTAATTTTGCTCAACATGATTTTCTCCATTTCCATCCATTCACCAGTAAAGGCCATGATTTCATTTTCTAAAAAATAGCTGAGAAGAATTCCATGGAATTATGTACAACCATTTCTTGATCCGTTCATCCAATGATGGGCATCTGGGTTGATTCCATGATTTAGCTATTATGAATTGTGCTGCTACAAACATTGATGTAGCTGTGTCACTGCAGTATGAAGAATTTATATCTTTTGGGAAAATACCCAAGAGTGGGACAGCTGGGTCATATGGTGGCTCTATCCCTAATTTTTCAAGGAGTTTCCATACTGCTTTCCAAAATGGTTGTACTAGTTTGCAATCCCACCAACAAGTAATAACATTCCTTTTTCCTACACCCTCTCCAGCATTTGTTGTTGTTTGTATTCTTGATCTTTGCCATTCTGGCTGGAGTGAGTTAAAATCTTAATGAAGTTTTGATTTGCATTTCCCTGATTGCTAGAGATGTTGAACATTTCTCATATATTTACTGCAGGCCCTCTCATTTCTTGATTTGGCATAGCTTTTTTTTTTCCAAGTCTTGAATGTCTTTTTCACCGGATTTCAACTGGCAAACTCTTCCTAGCTCTTTAGGACTAGGTTAAAACCTCACTGCCTCCAGGTATCTTCATTGATCACCCAAGACAGGGTTAAGTGCCCCTTGTCTGTGCAGATTTCACAGGGCCCTATGCACAGCCTTCCTGAACTAATCACCTTGAGATTTTTAAGTTGCATCTTTGCACCCACATCTGCTTTCCTGGGTTGACTGCAAGCTTTGGAGGATGGAGATTTCATCTTCTTCACTTTTAGTTCCCCAGACCCTTAGCAGATTGCTGGCACATATATGGCACTCAGTCAGATTTGATTGTACATATACTAGAACAAGTGACAGCTAAAGGAAGGGAGGCCAGGAAGCTCTTTCCTAGAACCTGGTGTCTCCTGCTTTCCTCCCTTCTCCCAAAAGAGACCCCAAGACCCTGCACTGCTCTGATGACCTGAGTGGACAATGGAATGACCTTAATCTGGGGTTCTAGCCATTTTTCTGCCAATGCCTGCCTGGCCCCCATCTGCTCCTTGCATCATGTTGCCGTGACGACCGTGGAAGGAATAGGAAGCACCAAGACGAGGTTGCATCCTGTGCAGGTAAGCAGAGGAATGGAGCTGTGCTGTGACGTTAGGCCTTTTGCAAGAAGGCTCAGCCAAAACTGTGGACTTGGTTTGGGTTGTTGGGTGGAGTTTCACAGCCTGAACAAAGGAGAAGTTGTATCCCCCCCCCTTCCTCCTTCCCATCACCTTCCCATCTCCTCTGGGTGCTATGAGGTAGAAAGAACATGTCCCCAAGCCCAAAGGTCCCTCCTGTAGCTGGGGTGGACCTAACATTCATGATCCCAAGGGAGCCAAGAGATCAACTGAATCTGGTGACCGGGGTGGTCCAGCTGCACCAGAAGTGGGAGGAGGAGGGGCAGGGGTGCCTCCTCACCTGGTTCCCCAGTACGCTTAGGAAGCCCTCAGTCTTCCCAGGTTCCAGATTCTAAATTCTCTGTGCCTCCTGATTTAAGGCTCATCTATTGTCCATTCCTTGAGTGCTAATTCCAGGTGCACTCTCAATTTCCACACACAGGAAATACAAGTGTGCACTGTGAAGCCTCCACTCTCATCAGGATAGAGGTTATCAAGTGCTAAATAGGATAATAGAGGTCTACAGTGTCTTAATAGGGCTTCCAATCCACTCACAGGTGGAATCGGACCAACTGAAAATAGATTGAAACTGGGAATACTTTTGGAGAGATTGGGCAATCATCTGAGGGGTTTGTGGAAAAAAATCACAATACTCTTAGGCCAATGGAAGAAAAGGGTGCAGAACACTATGGGGAAAAGCCATTTTTCTTCTTGGGAAAACTGAGGCAGGGGCACTTTGGGATTTAGAATGATCAGTTTCCGGAGTTAAGCCAAGGCCTAAATCCTCCCTTGACCAGTTGAGGAGACTTGTCCTTTAAGAGGCCATGCCTTCCTTGGGCACCTTTTGTGACATCATGGAGCCAGGGCCTCCAGCTGGCTCCATTCCTTGGGCCTGTCTGTGAGCTCAGCAGGGTGGAGTGGTATTGCTTCACCTCTATCAGTTTGTTTCTTAGTCAGGAAAGGGGGAAATTACTCAACTTGTCCAACCTGCAGGTGGTGTGTGAAGGATAATTAGGGCTTGTCATTTCTTTGAAACAGATGAAAGAATTAATAGTTTAAAATCATGGATCTTATCTTTACGAGCAGTTTAAGCCTCACCCTTTCAGTAGTTCAGACCCTTATTTCTGATGCATTTATTTTGACACCAAATAAGCAAACACTGAGTTTCATTTCTTGTCATTTATTTGTTTCTCTTGGTTTCAAGGGACAATGCTCTCCTGTTTTGCCTTCCTTTATGTCAGCCTCACTAGCTCCACCTCTGCTCTGTCTCTAATGCTGCTTTGTCTAGGCCCTGCCCTCGACCCCTTCCCTTCTCTGCTAGAACTCTCTCTAGGCGAGTCTGGTACCCTGTACCAACAAGTGGCATGCACACTTACATCTTACGCTCTGACTTGTCCTCAGAGGTCAGACTCACTTCCTACTATCTCTTCGACACCACTACATGGGTGTCTAATTTGAAGCTTTTCAAAAACTTGATAAGGTGGCACATGCCTGTAATCCCAGCAATTCCGGAGGCTGAGGCAGGAGGAATGCAAGTTCAAGACCAGCCGCAGCAATTTAATGAGGTCCCAAGCAACTTAGCTGAAACTGTCTCAAAAAATAAAATGGGCTGGGGATGTAGTGTAGTGGTAAAGAATCACTAGGTTCAAATCCCAGTACCAAATCAAAACCAAACCAAACCAACCAAACCCTTTTCCCTGACTTCTTCCTTCCCAGACTTCCTCTCCATGAGTCAATGGCAAACCTTCCACCAATTGCTCAAGATCAAAAATCTAGAAGTCGCCTTTGTTTCTTTATTTCAAACACCACATCCAATTCATTCAGAAGTGGGGTCCACTCTATCAAGACCTCTAATATGTTTGCATTCTCACCTTCTTCGCTGCTGCTGGCCACCATCCCCTTTTGTCTGATCTGCTATACTATCCTGATGCTCTGTTTCCATTCCTGCTCCCTACAACCCGCCCCCCTCCCAGCAGCCAGGGTGATTCCTTAAAAACGTAAATTAGATCACAAGCTTCCTGCTGAAAATCCTTAATGGTTTCCCATCACACCCTGATAAAATTCCCGATCCCAATCCCGACCCTGGCATGTGAAGAGCTGCTTCCAGCCAGCCTCTCTAGTCCCAGCAGGTTCCACCCACGCAGGCTTCCAGCAAATCTAGCACATCAGGCTTGTCCTACGCCCATAGCCTCCTCATTGCTGTTCTCTCTCCCTGGAATGTGGTCTTCTCTTATCCAAATAGTGTCATTAAATTCAGCTTAAAAGTCCCATTTTCAGAGTGGCCTTTTCTGACCATTCTGATTAGTCACTATCACTTTGGATCTTGTCATCCTGTACAAACTCTCGGTGTACAGAACCTCCTCCTGGGATTTCCTTCTTTGTCAATATTTTCTTAAATAGAATGTGGCCTTTGGAGATCTGTTCTTGTCTGTTCTTTTCACTGTTCTGTTCCCAGTGCCTTTACTGTGCCTGGTGCATGATAGATTTGCAGTCAATATTCATCAAATCAATCAATATAAATGCAGGGTACTAAGGTTATAATATTCTTCCAATTTTACTTACCGTGAGTACCAAGGGAGACTCCCAAGAGACCAAAAAGAAAGAGAAAAACAGAAATGAAAGCCATGCGGACAAGGAAAAATTCCTTAGAGTAAAAATCTCCCTGCTTTGAATGGGGATCCTGAGATAAGTGATGCATAGAGTAAGCATTTTGACCTATTTCCCGGTCTCCTGCCTACAGTGGGCTCTCAGCGTTGCCTCCACTTAAGGATTCAGGACTGCAGTGAGACTCTAGTTTGGAATAAGAGGTGCTCTGTTGGTCCTTCAGGAATGCCAGTTGAGTTGGACCGCAGGGTGGTGTAGTCAAGGGAAAACGACACAGCTCTTTCCTTTCTTTTCTTTTTTAAGAGAGGAAAATGAGAGAGAGAGAGAGAGAGAGAGAGAGAGAATCAATTTTTATTGAGTTTTTCACATGGCTTTCGTTGCTCTGGCACTGAGTTGTGTACGTGGGTTTGAACCTGTGTACTTGAGCATACCGGGCAAGCACTGTAACCACCGAGACACTGCTCTAGCCCACAACACATCTCTTTCATTCACCATGTGCATACTCTTCCATTTCCTGGGCCTGCTCACTGTTCTTTGAAGGGAGTTGCTTAGTGATCGCCAACATTAACTGACTGCCTCTCATAAACCAGGTACAGGTCAAGAGTTTTATGTAAACTATCTCATTCAATTTTTAGAAGTAAACAGTAGGGTGGTCCTCATCCTATAGACCAGGTGCCTGTGGCTGGGAGGGGCTTGTGACCTGACCTACCTGCTGCCTCTCAGCCGGGGCTGATTTCAGGGCAGTCCCACAGGGCACTGGGGAGGAGTTCTGCCAACACATGCATCTGTGTCATCTGATCCTTTCAGGAGAGAATTGCAAAAAGCCATGGCTCCCAGTGCGGGTTCTGTACCCCTGGCATCGTCATGAGCATGTATGCTCTGCTCCGGAACCAGCCGAAGCCCACCATTGATGAGATCGAGAATGCATTCCAAGGTACAGGCTTTAGGCATAGTCGCAGAGGTGGAGTGGCAGACAGGACCCTGCTGAGGTGGTCAGGACAGGGCCAGGGCGACAGCCAGGAATAGGCTAGGAATGGAGGGGAAGACCCTTTGGAGGAAAGGCTCAGAACACCCTAAAGTAGTGGCCGAGAGCTATATAGTTAGTTTCTCCTAGTTGGGGAACACTTGGTTGGCTTGGAGACCTCCTGGGGTCCCCTGCTTCCTGAGGTGTCTTCCTGTGTTGGGTGGTCGTGACAGTGAGAAGCACGCATAGGAGATCCCCTTCACGGGGGCTTCCTGTGCAGGGGCTCAGGAGTCTGTCCCACCTGTCTACTGGTCTGAAGAGAATAGAGAAGTTCCCCACCCGATCAGCATTTCAGCTGTTATTTGTTGAATCAGCTCTTACGAGTGTAATCCTATGTCAGACGCTGTACCAGGGACAACAGTCTGCAGAGGAAGTGAGCTGGTTATGTGCAGTTTGCTAAGCTCACTGATAAGGTGTGCCCAGCACCCTGGAGCACCAGCAGGGGCCCCTGACTCATTATGGGCTTTCCAGCAGGGCTTCCGGGGGGAGTCACGATGGTAGTTTTGAGGTTAGAGCTGTGAGGAGGAAGAGGGGCCTTCCAGGCAGAGGAGACAGAACACCAAAGGCAGAGCTGCACACGGAGCACCCACCCAAGACGGAGCAAGGCCACAAGCCCCTTGCCTGCCCAGGGGCCAGCACCGACCACCTCACAGCTTTTCCCTTGGCCCATAGGGAACCTGTGCCGCTGCACGGGCTACAGACCCATCCTCCAGGGCTTCCGGACCTTCGCCTGGGTAAGTGGACTCCAGAGCAGCACGGGTTCTGCTCCCAGCAGCTTTCTGCAGGGATCACAGTTGTGGGGATGCTAAGGGGAGATGAGTGGGTCCTCCTGGGGGGACAGGTGCTGAGGGAGTGGATTCTGTTGTTCTTCATAACACAGGGCTTTGCTCCCAGTGCAAGCCTGGAGCTGTGCTTCCCAGAAGAGGCACCCTCTCCAAGTGCCAGCTTCCTCTAGTGCCTCTGGGCTTGGCGGGTTTCCCTAGCGCAGCCCCAGCATGGGCGCTTAACATGGCGTTTAACAATAGCACAGCCTGGCTCTATGCTGGGCCCTCCTCCTCCTGCTCCTTGTCTGCGTCTGCAGTTGGCACTCTGCTGGGCTCATGAAGCTGATAATTAGCTCTCCAGACAGTTTGCGAACCCCTGCAGTGTTCTTATAATTCCAAGTGAGAAACCACAGCCGGCTGTGTGGGCATTGATTTTATAGCCAAAGACATGCACCTGCCGGTTGGCATGGATGGCAGGCTTCTATTTTCTTGGCTTAGTCCCCTCGGCTTTTACCTGATTTTTCACCTGGGTCATATTGGTCCTACCTCCAGTTAAACCTTCTCATCTCAATTTGATTCTGGGTCCAGGAGAGAGTTTTGGACACCTGTGCCTTTCAGTTACCTTTAGGGTTGGCACATCTTGAAAAGCTGGGTCCACATTATCCAGGAAAGGGTGGGTGGAGGCAGAGGTGGGTCCTCATGAGAATGGGAGCACCATCCCCTGGAGAACGCAGTGCAGGAGGAGGTGTGTACCAGACAAGCATGATTGATTAAAAGCACATATTCTGAGTCTGCTGACCTGGGTTCAAATCCTCTTCCTTCATGATGAATGACCCTGGGCAAGTTTCCTTGTTTCAAAAATGGTGATGATAATAACACCAGGGTTATAGTGCTGTAAAGAGGAAGTAGTTCCTGCAAAGCCTTCAGGACACTTCCTGGTACATATAAGTAGTGAGTAAATGGAGCTATAAATTCTGATGCTGGCACATTTCTCCTTTTCCCACTGTATTATCTCCACTAATTGCTCAGGCTTCCGTGAGAGCTGCGATCATTAATCTCGCCTATCTACTTACGTCATAGGAGCCTGTTCAAAAATGTACAGTCTAACCAGTCCTCGGGGTACCTCATAAGAGAAGGGCACTCGAGTATAGCAGACAGTTGCACTCCTGTTCAAGGTCTGAGTTTTGTTACCATTGAAGTAGTTCCTGATTCTGCTGTGTAGCAGCAAACTCCTTAGCTGGGTTTTCCATCAGGGATTGCAGAGCAAGGCCAAGAGCTCTGAGTTGCCAAATGCCTGGCACCAGAAAGTGTGCAGAATCGCCTTCATCTTGCTCACTAGAGGCCCCAAGGCCTTTATTCAGAGACTGTTTACCTTTATTTTACACACAGTTCTAACAAGCTAAGTTTCCTTAGTTTTCCTGTACTGAGTACACACTAGGTGAAGAGGGTGAAGAGGGCCAGCTAGAGGTGAGCACACAGCAAGAATGACAATGTTTATCCAGCAACAAGGAAGGAAATGGAAAAGCCATCAAAACAGGCACAAGCAAGACTGCTGGCTAATGTGGATGTAAGGAGCTTAGACATTTTCATTCCATCCTAACAATAAATAAAAAGCTGGACAAACTGAGAAATCAACAACTCTTCTTAGATTCGTCAGAGAAGTGAGGTTATAGGGTGAACAATTGTTCCTCAAATTGGAGACAGACAGGTGGATACAGAGACTCACACCATACGTGGGCATAAACATGTGAGCGGAAAACTCTGTATGAACCAGTATTGCAACAGGGAAACCTGAGCAGCAGTTGATGAATTGATGGAAGCTTAATGTGGACAAGCCTGAGAGATACAAACTCTAGAGGGACCCAGGAATGGGAGGGCTCATGCTTTTATGAGTGTGAATTTCTTTTTCTCCTACCTGGAGGAGAAATTCCTACCTTCCTCCAGTCACCCTGATCCACCATAGGCAGAAAAACAAAACAAAACAAAAACAAAAAAAACAAAAATCAAAAACCCTGAGACACTTGTGAAATTCACAGTTCATATGTGCAGACTCACTGAAAGACTGAGACCTGAAGTTAGGACTCAGGATGACTCTCCACACTTAACAGTGCATTACTAAAAGCCTGTTCACAGCAGATTCTTCCATCCAGCACAAATGCCTTTTCTTTTTCTTTTTTAAAATATTTTTTAATGGGAGAGAGAGGGAGAAAGGATCAAATTTATTTATTTTTGTCATCTGGCCTTTATTTCTCTAATGCTTAGTTGTGTGTGTGGTGCTTGGGTTTGAACCCAGGTCCTCATGCATGCCAGGTAAACGCTTGAACTCCTGAGCCACCACTCCAGTCCCACAAATGCCTTATATTCAACAACAACAACAGCAACAAAAATTTCAGGTGTACTCAAAGTCAAACACAGATGGAACAAACAGCAAAACCAGAGCTGAAGTTATCAAACTGAGAATTTTTCAAGACTGTGATTAATATGCTAAAGGTTTGAATGGGAAAAGTGGGCAGCATGCAAGAACAGATGCATAATGTGAGCAGAGAGACAGAAATTTTAAGAAAGATTAATCTTTAAATGTTTGAGATAAAAACACTGCAACAACATGAAGAATGCCTGTGGCCGGCTCTTTAGGAGATGGGACATGCCTGAGGAAAGAATTTCTGAGCCTGATGATGTGACAATGGACACTTCCAAGCCAAAAGGAAAAAGAAAAAAGGGTGGGAAAAAAGAATAGCTTATTTAGGAACTGTGGGACAACTGCAAAAAGCAAGACACACATGTAATGGGAATGCCAGAAGGAAAGGGAAGGGAGAAAGGAACACAAGCAATATATGAAGTAATAAATGAGGGTTTCCTGAAATTAATATCATCCTAAACTACATAGCCAGGAAATTGAGAGAACACCCAGCAAGATAAATGCCAGAACAAAATCCCATGGTCAAACTGAAACAATATAACAAGACCCTCCCCCCCCCATTAAAAAAACAAAACCAAAAACTCTAGTCCGGGTGTATTATATTCAAACTTCAGAAAATGAAAAATAAACTCTTGAAAGAATCCAGAAGAAAACACATCTTACTAATAGAGGAGCAAAGATAAGACTTATATCTGATTTCTCAGAAACCATGCAAACAAGAAGAGAATGAGTAAAATATTTAAAACAGAGAGAAAATGATTCCCACCAATTAAGGATTGTGTACCCTGTGAAACTGTTCTTCAGAGGTGAAGGAGAAATAAAGACTTCCTCAGATAAACAAAAGTAAGGGATATTGTCACTAAACCTGCCTCTCAAGAAATACTAAAGGAATTTCTGTAGAGTACTGGGCAATGGGTTTGATCCCCAGCACTAGATGGAGAGCTCTGGAGAAAAATAAAGGTAAAATTAAAACTTTTTCTAATCTTTATTAATCTGAGAGATAACAGATTATTCAAAACAATAATTACAACATGTATTTGACTAAGTGTATATATATATATATATAATATACATATATGTATTGCAATGATAAAAGGCATGAGGAGAAATTAGAATATTTTGTTATTATAAGGTGTTTGCACTATTCATGTATTCATGTAGTGTTATCTGAAAGTAGACTGGGATTTGTTACAAATGTATTTTGCAAACTCAGAAAAGTAATAGAAATATAACAGGTATGCTAAGAAAGAAGAGAAAATAGAATAATATACAATACTCAATTAAAATCACAAATCAGAAAATGTGTGAAAGACAAAGCCAGGAACAAAGAATATGGGAAACAAATAGAAAAAAAAAAGTATGGTAGATATCGCTCTGGCTATATCAATACTTATCTTAATTTTTAATGATCCAAATATACCAATTAAAAACCAGATATTTTTTTTTATTTTTGAACAACCTTGCAAAATTTTAACAAAATAATATAAAATGTGTATAAAATGTGTAAATATTCTGGATATTGCAATTATCCCCAGGAGTGCCCCCCCCAATTACCCTCCCTTATCCCTCCCTTCCCTTTCCCTTTATAACTCTAAAAAAAGGTATTAGATTATAAAGCATTACATCTTATCTGGATTTAACTCATGGGGGGCTGGAGCGGTGGCTCAGTGGTTTCGGCGCTTGCCTGGCAAGCACAAGGACCCGGGTTCAAACCCCAGCACCACGTGCGCAACTGAGTGTTGGAGCAACTAAGGCCATGTGAAAAACCAGATATTTTGAGAGTGGATAAAAAAGTAAAATCCAGATATGTGTTGTCTACATGAAACCTGCTTTAAATATAAGCAGATATAGATCAAAAGTAAACAGATGAAGAAAGATATACCATGCTAACACTAACAGGAAAGTGGTAGTAGCTATATTAATTTTGGACAACCAAGGCTTTAGAATAAGGAAAATTGTCAAGAAAAAATAGGGGAACTATTTTTTTTAATTTTTTATTTTTTTTTATTTTTTTTCAAATTTATTAGAAATATATAGCAATACAGTATACAGATGAGGGGGAAACATTATCAAAACAGTGGCAAAAAATAGGGGAATTAAATATGATAAAGGAATCAGTATCCCAAGAAGACCAATAATCCTTACTGTGTATGCACCTAGCAACAGAGAATCAAAATACATAAGGCAAAAACTATAGAACTGCAAAAATAAAGATGAATCCACTATTTCAGAGAGAGACTTTAACACCTCAGTATCAAAAATGCATATCCAGCAGACAAAAAATTCAATATGGCCATAGTTGAACTCAACAACACCAACAATTAATTGAGTAAGAGTGACATTTATAGACTACTTTAGCCCAACAGCAGAAAAGACATTCTTCCCAAGCTCATACGGAGCATTCACCAAGATAACTCATATTCTGGACCATAAAATACATTTAAAGCCCATAAATCCTACAGTGTCTGGTTGTGGATGACAGTGAAATTAAACTAGGAATCAGTTAACAGAAAGATAGCTGGAAATTCCAAAAGTATTGTCTGTGAGCTTTAACAGCACACTTCTAAGTAACTAATGAGCCCAAGAAGAAATCCTAAGAGAAATTTAAAATATTTTGAACAAAATGAAATTGAAAATACAAGTTATCTATCAAAATTTGTGGGAACTCAGTGAAAGCAACGCTTAGAGGGAAATTTATAATATTGAATGGTTGTAGTAAGAAATGAGAAAGATTTGAAATCAATAATCTAGGATTCTACCAAGGAAACTTGGAAAAATAAACACACATTAAATCCAAAATAAGCAGAAAAAAACACAAAATTTAGAGCAAGAAATCAATGAAGAAAATGAAACTAAAATAGAGAAGATACAAATGACTAATATCAAAAGGAAAGAGGGAGATCACTACAGATCTCATGGACATTAAAAGGATGATAAAGGAGTATTATGGAAAACTCTATGTCCACAGATTTAAAAGGACCAATTCCTTGAAAGATACAATCTGTTTAAATACACAAGAAGAAATAGACTGTCTGAATAAGCCTACAGCTATTTCATTAATAACCTTCCAAAATAGAAAGCACCAGACCCAGATGGATTCACTGGTGAACTGTACCAAACACTTAAAGAAGAAATTATACCAATTCTCTAGAGTCTCTTCCAGAAGATAAAATTAGAAGGAATACAAAAGTCCATTGCAATGAGAGTGGAACTGAAGAGAAAAATCCTCATTACCATTTATTTATATTAGCATCATTCCCAAATGGAATGCTTAAACTTAAGTCTAAAAAAAAATGAACAAGCTGGGTGTGGTGGTGTACACTTGTAATCCCCAGTGGCTCAGGGAGTCCGAGGCACGAGGATCTCAAGTTCGAGGCCAGACTCAGTTACTTAGATCCTGCCTCAAAATAAAAGATAAAAAGGATTGGAAGTGTAGCTCATTGATAAAGTACTCCTGAGTTTAATCCCTAGTACCAAAAACAAACAAACAAAACAAGATCTATATGAGAGAAACAACAGAAGTCTAATGAATAAAATTGAGAAAGAATTAAATAAATGGAGAGTTATTCCATGTTCATGAATAAAAAAACTCAATATTATCAAGATGTCCCAGCTTGATTATAGATTCAGTGCAATCTCAATCAAAATATGAATTCATTATTTTGTGGTTATTGACAAATTGATTATAAAGTTTGTATTCATTATAAAGTTTATATGGAAGTTGAGAAAACTCCATGTTGATTTTCATAGAGGTTATATTAATTTGCAGTCCCAACAAGAGTGTGTTTCTTTTTTTCCATCTCCTCTCTAGCACTTGTTATTGATTATATTCCTTTTTTAAAGAAAATAGTGGAATCAGAACATATCGATATTTTTTAAAAAGAGAGTGCAAGAGAGAATCAATGTTATTTATTTATTTTTATATGGTTTTGTGTTTTTCCAACACTCAGTTGCGTATGCGGTGCTGGGGTTCAAACCTGGGTCCCTGCCCATGCCGGGCAAGCGCTGCACCGCTGGGCTGCCATTGAGCCGCTGTGCAAGCCATTTGATTGCATTCTTGCTGGCTGCCATTCTGACTGGAGTGAGGTGAAATCCTGGAGTGGTTTAGATTTGCATTTTCCTGATTGCTAAAGATGTTGAACATTTTTACATCTGTTTATTGGCCATCTGTATTTCTTCTTTTGAGAAGTATTTTTAGCACATTTATTTGTCATTTTCAACATGACCAACATGCTCTTCTGCAGATGAATGGATAAAGAAGCCGTGGTACCTTTAGACAATGGAATATTATTCAGTGCTAAAAAGAAATAAGCCATCGAACCATGAAAAGACATGGAGGAATCTTAAATGCGCATTACTAAGTGACAGGATCCAATCGGAAAAATTTACGCATTGTATGAAATCAACTATATGAAACTCTAGAAAAGTCAAAACTCTGGAGGCAGTGAAAAGATTAGCGGTTGCTAGGGTGGGAGGGAATCGGGATGAACAGGATGATTTAGATTTTAGGGCAGTGTCAGGATGAGCTGTAATAGTGGGTGTGCATCATCATGCAATTGTCAAAGTCCATCCTGTGTGCGACACGGGTGAGCCCCCAGGTCAACGCTGAACTTTGTCACAGATTTACCACCCTGGTGAGGATGTCGATGGTGGAGAAGGTTGTGTGCATGTGGTGGCAGCAGTGGGAACAGGGGATATTTGGGGATTCTTCATGCCTTCTGCTCAATTTTGCTGTGACCCTAAAGTTGATCCAAAAATGCTAGTTTATTTAGAAAAAAAAAAAAAAAACAAACAAAAACCACAAACCCAGTGGTCTTGGCCTACTTCATCAAGTGGATATCTAGAAGGCAGAGGCAGCCTTGTCCAGCCTCAGCAGACCTTGAGGGCAGTGACACATTATTAAACATCACAGTAATTTGTGTCATAAGCATACCAATGAAGTATCAAGGAACAAGATCTGAGTGATTTGGGTGGGCACTTTAGTGATCTGGAGAATGTGCTGTGTGGAACATCTCCTTCCTAGCGAGGCCAGGTGAGCGAGGCTGACGCTTACCACATCCAAATCCCTCTCACTTTGGTGGGCCAGAGAATTCCCTTCAATCACTCCTCCAAGAAAGATGACAAGAGGCACGGAGGAACCTCTCTTCCTTCCTCCTTCGCTATCTAAAGATAGAGAGGAAGGGCAAAGCGGCAGTGGAGAGGTCCAGAACGGACGGCTGGACGGAGCAGGTCTGGCAGCCAGCGGCACAGCCATGATTGCAGGAGAGCCCAGCATACCAAGCCACAAGTGCAGGGGTGGAGGCCAGGGGCGCTTTCTCTCTGCTGCCATTGCTGACTGTGCTTGCATGTTCTCAAAGGCCACACCTTCAGCCTCCGCAGCTGGCCAAGAGCTGTCTTAGGAAAGATCACGACGCGCCCTTGGAGAAGTGCCTGCCTGGAAAGGTGTCTTCTGTCTCCTGTGCAGAAAGGCTGTTCCTGCTCTTTGAGGAATTGACTGTTGCCAGAAAGGGCCTGTGAATTTTCCCCACTTAGTGTCCTGGTGCAACTCCACAGTTCTGGAATGAGTCCTGAAGCCCCCTAGTTGCAACACCTGCCTTCTCCAGGCAGACCTGCCTGTTGAACCCACCCCTTCCCCACCCTGCTGGGCCTCAGCTGTGGGAAGCAGTGATTCTATTCTCAATTTGTCTTCTGCTGTTGGCATCCCGAGGGCTCCTTCCCATGGGTGATGTGGGGTCCACCTGTAACCTTCCTCCAGAACAGGCCCACTGTGAGCAGTAAGGAGAGTTTAGCTTTCTGGGAAGAAGCACGCAGTAGGCAGGGGGAGGCCAGTGGCTCACTGGCTGGGTGTATCTCTGGGATCAGCACCGATCTTGGCCATCCTCTTCGGGGTCCCACAGAATGCCCAGCCTGAGAGACCCCCAGTCAAGCCCCATAGAAGCAGCACCTAGAGTGGAGCCCCTTAGGTCCTGAGAGAGCCTATGAGAATTTCTCTTCTGGTAGCTTCCTAAGGAAGCAGAGCTGAAGAAGGAAAATGGCTATAAAGATACATTTTGATAAAATAGGACCCAGCTTTGAAGGCGACAATTTCTTGAAAATAAATCTCCCTGTTGCTCCTAAGTTTTATCTGTGAGTTATACGATGCACATCAGCAAAGCAGGAGATAACGGAGTGGAGGCCTGGACCGTGCGTGGAGAAGGCACATGGGGTGGGAGTGGGGGCTTCTCTCCTGCTGTTGATGGGTCTCGGAGGTGCAGTCCACGAGATCTTAATCACTGAGCTTCCTCAGGTTCTGTGAAACTCTACCGATATCCTTGTGTGAATGTCGTCTGTCTAGGATGGAGGATGCTGCGGAGGAAAGGGGGACAATCCTAACTGCTGCATGAACCAGAAGAAAGATGACACCGTGAGTCCTCCTCCTCTTGGGGCCCTGGGGACAGCCTCAGGCTGGGGAGGCAGATGCACTCTCCACACCTCTGGCAGTGGTGGCTTGAGGTGGGAACAACAGGTGGGATGGCCAGGTGACAAGGGTGGTGAAGGTGCCCGTGGGCCCTGGGGTCCTCTGGCAAGGGCCAGGAACCAGCTTGCCTGGAGGAAGAGCTGGATTAGTCCTGGAAGGAGGAGCGGCTCTGCCGCTTACCTGCCCTCTCTCCCTCCAGGTCACTCTCTCTCCGTCTTTATTCAATCCAGAAGAATTCATGCCCCTGGATCCCACCCAGGAGCCCATCTTCCCTCCAGAGTTGCTGGTAGGTGATGCCCCGGGGTGGGGAGTCCAGCTGAGTCTGGGCTGTGAGACCCTGAGGCCCACTGAGAACCTTGCACCTTCATTCTCATTTAGATTTCCCTTCATGTTTTTTCCTTCCTTCCTTCCTTCCTTCCTTCCTTCCTTCCTTCCTTCCTTCCCTCATTCCTTCCTTCCTTCCCTCCTTCTTTCCTTCCTTCCATACTGGGGGTTGAACCCCGGGGTGCTCTACCCCTGAGCCACATCCCCAGTGCCTTTTAATTTTCATTTTGAGAAAGTGTCTCACTAAGTTGCTTAGAGCCTTGCTAAGTTGCCAAGGCTGGCCTCAAACTTGTGATCCTCCTGCCTCAGCCTCCTGAGTAGCTGGAACACAGATGTGCACCCCCGCAGGCAGCTCCTTTCCTTTTTCTGATACACCTACGAGGACATGCTCCCACAGCATCCTACGCGGCTTCTCGCATGATTCATACAGTTGCTAATTTGATGTCTGAGGTCCTTGCTAGATTATAAGCCCCACGAGAACAGGAAGTGGATCTCTCTAGCACAGGGTGCATCAGTAGCAGGTGCTCCTTACTGATTTGTTGACCTCCTGACTTTAACATGTAAGCCCACTAAGCCACCTATTCTATAGCAGTCCATTTTAAAACAAAGTTATGTTAGGAGGACACGACCCATGGCTTACAGTTCTGTCTTAAGGACACTGCTGTCATATCCATTTTCTCATATTCACACTGAGTTACGGCAGGGAAAGAAGGAAGCCACTCTTGAGTTTTTCGGGTGTGCAATTCTTGGGGCTGTGGAGCTCATGGAGTCTGCTGGAGGAAAATCTTGCTGCATCTCTCTTTTCAGATTCTGAACCACCAGTTTGATCTGGGGTCTTTCTTTCTCAGCCCAGCATCACCCTCTATGCAGGGATCCAGCCCTCCTTTGCATTCCTTTCTGACACTCTGCCCTTCCCAACCTCTGTCCCTTCTCTCGCCTTGCTCACTGCGCCCCCTGGAGATAGTATGGGGCACTGCACAGAACCTGGGCTTTCCATTAAGTCAGTTTGGGTGGCCTCATGACCGATGCTCTTCAGCAGGTCCACAACCTCCTTGGTCTTCAGGTTTCCTGTAAGAACGAGGCTCACCATACCTCTTTCACTGAGGTCCAGACTGGGATGATGGGTTTAATGAGCTCCAGTAGAGTCCTTGCCTCAGTACATGCTGGCTCCCTCCCTTTCCCTGCACATGCATCGTTCTTGTGAGCTCAGTATTAAGCAAGTCAGCAGAGGGGGAATGGGAGGAGCAAGGAGACAGTGCAGTAAGCACACTACAATTCCCAGAGGCTGAAGGACACTCCCCAGAAGCAGTTGCGCTTTGAGGGGGAGCGTGTGACCTGGATCCAGGCCTCCACCCTGAAGGAGCTGCTGGACCTCAAAGCTCAACACCCTGATGCCAAGCTGGTGGTGGGGAACACGGAGATTGGTAAGGACTAGGGCGGCCCTGGGTGCTGCTGGGGTCTGGGAGTATCTCTGGGCCCTTTCTGCCTGCCCTCACCTCTTCTTGACCCCACCCTCCATCCCTGCACTCTGTTACCCACCTCTGACCCACTGACTGCCTTGGGTGACCACTGAGGAGCCCCAGAGACTTGGATTTCCCCTGCTGAGACCCTGGCTTTGGAATCACACAGACCTAATTTGACCCCTGGCTGGCTGTGTGTCCTCAGAAAAGTTCCTTGACCTCCCTTGCCCTCGTTTCCCCATTTCTTCTATGGAGTAACTGCTCTGAGTATCAAATGAAATCCCTGCATGCCAGTTGACTTTTCTCCCTAAGCATCAACAGAGCCAGCTGTGAGCAAGGTCTCTGGGAAGGGCTTGGGACACAAAGAGCAATTGGACACAATTCCTTCCCTCAAGATTCTTCTAGTCTAAGAGGGAGCTGAATGTAGGCAAAGAATCTAAGTCAGTCTGACGGATGCTGGAAACACCACACTTTTCCTTCCACTACCTTCTTTCCAGGGGATGAGGTGATAAGGTAAAGGAGAGGGACATAGTCAGAGTGTCTGATTCACAGCAAGGAACATGTCCAATGTTGGAGGATCTCCTGAGATTCCTCCAGCCATCT
The DNA here is from genome assembly GCA_004027875.1 of Aplodontia rufa. Lineage (NCBI taxonomy): Eukaryota > Metazoa > Chordata > Mammalia > Rodentia > Aplodontiidae > Aplodontia > Aplodontia rufa. The sequence goes on along the minus strand of PVKS010001071.1, from coordinate 75,959 downwards.
TAAATCATGCTACTCCTGTGCCCTAGAGCCATGACTATGTGAGAAAAGTACCCTAGGGCCACCACTCTGTGAGCAAAAGATCCTAGGGCCATGACTGTATGGACAAAGGACCCTAAAGCCATAACCATATGGGCAAAGGACCCAGGGACATGACTACATTGGCAAAGGGAGGAGGTTAAAGAGAGGGAGTGTCACCATGTTTGTGCTGCCTGGGACCATGCTGCCAACTGGGTTGTGGGACTCACCACAGTGGAAAATCCAGGGAGGCTCAGGAAGTGTAGTCTCAACTTCCATGCTCTATCAGACAGAAAAAATGGCAGAGGGGTGCAGGCCCCTGTCATTCTCTATTGCTTCTAAACCTGGCTTGGCTGGTGTCCCCTTTGCTGGGTTGCAAACCAAGCGAGGCTCTGAGCTGAAGGTCATGGCATAGTCAAGGTCATCTGCACTTGGCTACAGACCCTCTGGTTGCAGGTGGGGTGGCACGCCATGCTTTTAAGTAGTCAAGTGCAGCTCATGGAGTTTCCTGGCTCTGGTCCTGAAGGAGTCCCCGATATCTGGGTTCTGGTTGGATCCTCAGCCAAAGAGGGCAGCCTAGCTTGGTTCAGAGCAGAGAGCTGGCCCAGCCTTGGTAAGCACAGATGCAGTGCAGAGTCCCAGCTGCAGTTTTGTGACACACTGGGGCAGCAGGGTGACCATGAAACATGCCTGCCATGTGGCTGTGTGACTGGCTTAGCAGGACTGGTGGCAGTTGGTGTTCTCTTTACCAGCTTCCCTTTACCCATATGGAGCTTGATGGGAGGGGCTGCTGAGGTCTGTAACAGGCTTCTTGCTTCTCTCGAGGAATCGAGATGAAGTTCAAGAACATGCTGTTTCCCGTGATCGTCTGCCCGGCCTGGATCCCTGAGCTGAATTCAGTGACACATGGACCAGAGGGTAAGGGGGTTTGCCCTGAACCCACGGAAGGACAGTGATGCTGGGAATGGGTCACAGGGGAGGTCGGTGCCAGAGCTATCTGTTCTTTGCCTTTAGCTGCCACTGCTTTAGCTCGAGTCTGCCTTACACAGGGGAGAGGAGTGAATGGGGAAGGGGCACCCCTCATTGCTTCTCCTCCACCAAGCTTCCATGATAGGCAGGCAAGAGGCTGTGAGATTTCATTAGTTTTCCTCAGTCCTGACTACACATTAGAATCTTTCATGGGTGGGAGAGAGGAGAGGTGGGGGATGGGCAGTGTTTGAGATTTTTAAAAAAACGATAGGACTTCACCCCTGCAGATCCTGCTTTTATTGAGTTGAGAAATGTTCCTTTAGAGGAAAGAGAATAGGTTAGAGAGTCCAGAGGCCTGAGCTTGAGTTCTGGGTTTTTCATTAGCAGTGTGGCATTTGGTGAGCAACTTAACCTCTCTGGGCTCTGCCTTCCTCATTCACATAAAGATGGAACTTGTGGTTCAGCTTTGCTCGGGGTTTCCAAGGAGCTGCGTATGAAGGGTCGCGCTGCAGAGGGCGTGATTCTGAGTGTGTGTGCCTAGGCATCTCCTTTGGAGCTGCATGCCCCCTGACCTCTGTGGAAACGATCCTGGTCGACGCAGTTGAGAAGCTTCCTGCCCAGAAAACAGAGGTGTTCCGAGGAGTCCTGGAGCAGCTGCGCTGGTTTGCGGGAAAGCAGGTCAAGTCTGTGGCGGTGAGTCCCTGCCCAGAGGAAAGCAAGGCCATCAGGTAGGGACCTCTCTGCCAAAGGCAGGGTGACCCCAGCTACAGACCCCCACCTGTTCCAGCCCAGTGAGCCTGACTTTTAGTGCTCAGTGTTGCCTGGGTGCTTGTTAGACTTTTAGTGCTTAGTGTTGCCTGGGTGCTTGTTAGAGTGCAGACCCTGGTCCCCACGCTCAGACATCCTGCCTCCGTGACTCTGGAATGCAGCCAAGGCACTAGGTTTCTAACCAGTCCCATGGGTGCTTCTGATAAGGTGGTCTGTGGGTCACGTGGAGAAGTACAGTCTTCACCCTTGAGGTTGCGGAGATACAGCTTCTGGCCTCCCTGTTCCCGAGTGTGGCCAAGAGTATCAATGGATGAATGAGAACTGTATTAGAGAGAAGCCAAATTGGGGACAGAGATCCCTTTCAGAATGTGGGGGAGAAGCAGAGACAGAGTCCCTATGAGAGGAGGGTGGGGTCCACCTATTGACTGTTCAATCAGCCCAGCCCAGAAATTTCCAGTTTGCAGGTAGTGGTGTCATTGTGGGGGCACAGCAGTTTAAGGTGTTGGGGGGGGGCAAGCATCCTTTCCATTCCATTTTTAAAAATTGTTTTTTAAAAATAAAAAACAGAGCAGAACAGCCCACTTCCGTTCCCGGAACCTGCCCATGCACCTGCCACTCACGATTGCAGATGAGGAGGTGGGAACTCAGAAAGCTCCACTGTGTCCTTGGTTCTGCTAAAGCCGCTTCTAGGAAGGACACTTTTCATTGGACACTACTTTTCCCTACTTTTCCAGTAATGAGAACTTTAATCTGATTATTCTTCCTCCTTTTTTTTTTTTTTGCCAAGTTGTCAGGAAGTTCAGATCCAAATCCAGCAGACTGTTCAAGTTTAGGTCTTCTTCCTCTTTTTCCTTGATCTTTATCTTCTATTTCATTTTGCTAGCTCCCCGAGGTCTCTGTGATAAAACACCTCAATCCTTTCAGGAAAAGTTTAAGTGAGGTCAAGCAATTTTAAAGGGCTTGTCTTGGTTTACTGACTCATGAATTTCAGAAGTGGGTCCCATCCCCAAGTGTTCTGAGTACAAGGTGTGCACATTTTTTCTGAAGGACCCTGTTCTTCTTGTCCACCTTAGGTGCAGGTTCCATGCAGCCTGTGTCCCCTGCCTTCCTTGTGCTCAGGAGCCAGCTGATGGGTCCTGGGGTGGGCTCTCACTCACTCTGTCTTCTTGTCCTAGTCCATTGGAGGGAACATTATCACCGCCAGCCCCATCTCCGACCTCAATCCTGTGTTGATGGCCAGTGGTGCCAAACTGACCCTTGTGTCCCAAGGTGAGCTACCTGAAGCCGAGGTCCAGAAACAGGGACAAGGAAGAAAATATTCGTACCAGAAAGGATGTTTTCTGGAGAAACAAGGTCCAAAGTTAGTGACCCAGCTGTCCTAAGATTTGGATTCATGGAAGTCACAGTGGGGGTGCATCCGGGCTGGGGGCTGGGAGAGTTGTGCCTTTTCATTCTAGAGAACTCACAGCTGGATCTGCCACCTGCATGCTTTCCTTAGGTATGTGCCAGAGTCAGAGTGCACCGGCTTAGCACTGCTAAGTATTGGATTAGGAGGAATTTGCCAGGCATTTGTTAAACATGGCCATTATTAAAAATTAAATTACATAAGCATAAATGAAATGAATCATTTTCAAAACCAAGGTAGCAAATACTCAAAATCCATGAATTTCTAACTATTTGACTTAGCTTGACTATCATCTATGCCCCTGAGTTTGTTTACGTCTACCAGATCTGTGCGGTGGAAGTGCTCTATCATCGTACGCTCCTGCACATCTCAGCCTCGTCGGAGGGTCCCTGAGACTGTCCCGGGGCCTGATGATTTGCTAGGAGGATCCAGCATGTAGTCTTCCTCATGGATTGAGACAACAAAAGGAAGAAAATCACAATCAGCAAAGGGGCAGGTGCATGGACAAAGGTCAGGGGACCGTAGGCACAAGCCTCGGGAGTCCCCTACCAGGAGTCACAGAGGACATACTTCATTCCCCCAGAAAGGAGTTGTGGCAACCCACATGAAACATCATTCACCAGGAAGCTTGCTGGAGGCTCAGCACCTAGGGTTTTCTTGGGCGCTGGTCACAGGCATGCACCAGACGTCTGGACTCCCTGGAGGAAAGCGTGGTACGGCACACTGTCGTTCGTGCCAACGGTGTGAGCATAGCAAGCCATACTTACAAGAGAGTGATGTGAACTCTTCCAAAATCCATGTTCCCAGGTGCCAGCCAAGGGCCATTCTTGTAAGCTGGCTTCACAGGGGACAGCAGCCTGGGAGGCTGTGTTGACTCTTCCCTTTCCTCATCCCGATGTCACATTCAATGATGTAGCATGGTCACTTGGCTGTGCAGAGCGCATTCACACTGCAGACTGGCAAATACTCTGAACCAGGATCCCCCCTACACACCCACCTTTGCAAAGGGCTTGTTGGTAGATGTTTACTAGCACACCACTGCTTAAGACTTCAGATGGAGGGCTTTTCTTCAATCGTGCCAGCTGCTCCTTCTGACTGTGGGTGTCAGAGGGCAGGGAGAAGAATGGATTTCACTGGCGGGCTGTCCTCTGCCCCCTGTGCAGCTTCCAGCCTCTTCCTCACATTGGCCCTCTTCTTCCTGTCTCCATCAGGCACCAAGAGAATTGTCCGGATGGACCACACCTTCTTCCCTGGCTACAGAAAGACTCTGCTAAGTCCGGAGGAGATACTGCTTTCCATTGAGATCCCCTACAGCAGGGAGGTAAGAAGCAATAGTCCAGGCTCTGTTTAAATTACCCATGCTGCCGGGCCCCAGACCAAGAGAACAGAGCCTGCCTGGGGACAATTTCAGTATTCCTTGGCTTTGACGTGGATGTGTTTCTTTCTGAACTTTGCCTCTGATGAACTAACCCTGTTCCTCTTTGGACAATGAGAAGTTGCAGGGTAGGGGTGCACAGGACATGGGCATGAAGTCAAACAGCCAGACCTACAATCCCCAGTGAGTCATCTCACCTTTCCGACCTCACCAGCAAAGCAGGTACCTACTGTGCATGGTCTTATAGAGACTGAAATAACTCATGAAGTTGTTCCTGGCAGGTGTCTGGAAGCCATCTATTAGCTGGTAACATGGTTCAAAAACCAGATTCAGCAGTTGTGTGTTCCTGACCCATGTCAGGAGCATATTTTTCTGATGGTGAAGAGGGTAGGGCTTGCATTTGGAGCAGAGAAGTTGACTGCAAGTCAGACCCTCATGTGCTGAACTTGACTTTGACGAGGTGCTAATTCACTGGCCTTGCTCTGGGCTGGCCCTGCTGGATTTACAGTTTATGAACAGCTTTTCTAGTCCATTTGGGCAGATCTGGGTGCCTCTGTCTACCTTGCCCTTGTTCCTTGGGGCCTAGGGTGGCTTGGTCCAGGTGGTTCTCTCCTCTCTTGCAGCCACCAACTCAGGACACATTCCACAATGGGCCTTTTGGAAAAGAGGTCTGGAGAGGCTAGGGAAGCAGCTGGCAAAGAGAGTTAAGGATTTACAGCAGCTCCTGCTTCAGCAACAACGACGAGAAGCATATTTGCCCTTGCTAATTTTGCCCTCCTTAGTGAGAATGCTATCTCAGTTACAGCAACATAGCCCCAAAGTGGCTTCTTAATGATTTTCTAGCTTGTCTTTACAGATCATTTTGAGCAGTGATTCCTAGAGTTTTGAATTTCACAAATCTTTATTATTTTTTTTAATTATAAGTTGAGTAAGGGCGAAGAAAGAGGCTTACTACTACTCAGTTTTTATTTTGCCAGGTATGGGCATTAACAAAAAATATAATTTCTTAAAAGAAAGATTTTAATACCTAGAATTAGAAAGATGTATCAACACAGGATGCATTTAACCTGATGCCAATCGCTAGTGGCACTCCAGTGAAAATGTCACAAGAACTGGACAGTCTGGGAACAAGCACCTGGAACTTACATTCCAGAAACAACTTGGCTCTGTGCCCCAGGACCTTGCCATCACCCAGCAATCTGAACTGGCTCAGTCTCAGGCTTCACTGCTCCCTCAGAGAAAAGCCTGTGCCCCTGGGGGCCTCCGCAGTGGGCTTCATTGTGCTTTCTGTAACCTCCCACCTTTGGTGTTCATCAGAATGTGCAGTGACAGTGGGGTACAGACCTCAAGAGCAACCCGACACACAGGAGCCAAAATCAGACCGTTCTTCCCTGGAAAATGGCCCACACTGTCCTCCTCTCCCCAGACACAAACCCTGGCTCAGACCCAGGAGGAAGAGCAGGTTCAGAGCACAGAGGCAGTGTTGTTTCTTCGTGGGACAGTTTCTCACTTGCCGATAGATGTGTAGCAGCGGGAAGGAAGAGAGTACTCAGGGACAGGGAGATGCCACAACCACCTGTGCCATCCCCCTGACCTGCTTGAGTGGCAGCCTTCAGAGGCTTCAGGCACCTTCAGAGGCTGGGTGGGCTCTGATCCTGGGTACCAGGGCAGGTGTCCGGGGAGCCTACTTCCCCCAGCTGGGATATGTGTCCCTGGCTTTCAGCATTATGGATCAACAGGTTCTGAGAATGTGACCTGGAGCTTCTCCCATAAATGTGGTGCTTAAAGCTTGTCTTTGGTCCCTGAGATGAGCTCCCCACTGATCTGTGATGCTATTACCTCTCTTGGCTTCACCTCACAGTCCTGTGTTTGAGCCTGGCCACTTGTGGTCCTTGCAGGACAAGGTGGAGAACAGGCATCGACCCATTCTTTTCTAGGGTGAGTTTTTCTCAGCATTCAAGCAGGCCTCCCGGAGAGAAGATGACATTGCCAAGGTGACCAGTGGCATGAGAGTCCTGTTCAAGCCGGGGACCATAGAGGTGAAGGAGCTGGTGCTTTGCTATGGAGGAATGGCCAGCAGAACCATCTCAGCCCTCAAGACCACTTCAAAGCAGCTGTCTAAGTAAGAGCGAACTCCCAGGAAGCTGCTGCCACCCCACTCCTGTGGCTACTGGAGTACTGCCGTTGCTGCTGCTCCTTTCATCATTACTGCTGCTGCTACTGTGATACCCACTCTTGCTACTCCTGATGCTAGCCCTACCAGTATTACTCCGAACACAGTCATGCACGGTATATCAATGCTTGAGCAACGGTGGACCACAAATATGACAGTAGCTTCATAAAAATACAGTGGAGCTGAAAAATTCCTATCGTCTAGTATTTTTACTGTACTTTTCCATGTGTAGATACATGTAGACACAAATATCTACCGCCGTGTTACAGTTGTTTACAATGCTCAGTATAGGAACAAGCTGTGCAGGTTGGTCGCCTAGGAGCAATAAGACGTACTGTCTAACCTGGGTGATAGGCTATGCCATCTGAGTTTGTGTGAGTGCACAAATCACCTGACCACACATTCTCAGAATGTTTTCCTATTGATCAGTGGCACAAGACCCTAGCATTGCCGCTGTTGCACTACTATGGTCATTGATCGTTGCTGCTCTCTCTGCTCCTTGTAGTACCGTTATTACTGCTGGTCTTCTCTTTTCGGTGACAGCAGCTGTCACTGTTGCTCCTGTTGCTGCTGCTCATTCTACCACAATCGCTGCTACGGCTGCTAGTGTCATAGCTGCTGTTACTGTTACTCCTGCCGTCACTGTCGTCACTGCCGCTGTTCTTACCAGCACCCGCACGGTGACTAGCGTCACTACTGTGGCGATCCCTGCTACTGCAGTTGCCTCTGCCACTGCTGCCTCTTCTGTTCCTACTATTGCTGTGGGTACTGCGATTTAGGAAGCAGGTCTAATTTTATGCTGCAGCAGGTCCAGAGGGCTAATGCTGCCAAATCTGGACCCTGAAGGGAAGGGGCCTCTGTCATTTACATCTTTTAGGAGGTTACAGAGCACTTTACATATTGATTGGTTAATATTTACAAAGTAATTGGTTATCAGGAAATGGAACAAATAACTTTTATTTTTTTAAATCCCTTGCAGAAAGCCCCTCACACAAGCTCTAGCGTTTTCAGGAAACAGGAAGCTTCTGCTGAAAGGGGGGTAAACCACAAGAGCTTATTGCTAAGAGAAGTTAAAATGCAAAAACTCCCTTTTTTTCTTTATCCTTGGGCAGGGGGATTTCTCCTCCCGCATCACTGCCACTTCTGCTACTTTTATGACTATTAGTGCAGCATTGCTGTGGCTACTGTTACTGCTCCTGCCACTGCCACTGTGACTGTTGCGGCTCTTGCTACTTCTGGTATTCCTCCTGCCACTGCAGTTCCCTGGCTGACCCAAGGCAGCAATTGTACCAAGTGCTTCAGTGGCCTTCTCCTATGTCATCCTTACAATAACCACTTAGGCTAAAGCTTAACTTGAAGATTGGCTTCGTGGTTCCAACACTGACTGTAAGAGTACCCTAAGTCAAGTTGCTTAGCCTCCCCATGCCTCACTTAGTTTTCTCAGTGGTAAAATGGATATGAGACTTTTCCCTACTCTAGTTTTTAATTCAATTTAAAGTGATGATTCATATAAAGCACTTAGGACATTGTCCAGCACATGGTAAGGACTTAAAGTTGAATATCTACTATTAAATTGAGGCCAAGGAGTTAAGTCATAGGTTAAGTGACTTGCTTAAGGTCACATAGCTCTAAGTATCTGAGCAAAGTTGGAACCAAGGTTTGCATGACTGGGTGACTTCGGGTGTTCTGCTCCACAAGGCAGGATTGGGGTTGGGGTGGGGAGGAGCATGCTCCACACTCTGCTTTCTGGCAGGTTCTGGAACGAGTTGCTGCTGCAGGATGTGTGTGCAGGTCTGGCAGAGGAGCTGTACCTGGCCCCTGATGCCCCTGGCGGCATGGTAGAGTTCCGGCGCACCCTTAGCCTCAGCTTCTTCTTCAAGTTCTACCTGACAGTGCTCCAGAAACTGGGCAAGCTGAACCCAGAGGTGACATGGGGCTGGGTGAGGGGCAGAGTCTCAGCAGTGTGCTTGTTTGGGGAGTTGGGAGGCTGCTTTAAGGTTAAATCTGCTTCCTTATTCTGGGTTCTGAGAGCAGAAGAGCAGGAACAAGAGATGAGACTCAGGGACCACAGATATGGCACCGACCAGATGGCTGGGTCAGGGACACAGACTCTGATTCGGCTGGTGTCATGACCTCATTGTGGAACTTGAATAGGCAAGACTCTCTCTATCTCCTGCTGTGAAATCAGCAAAAGGGGCAGGTGGACCTGCTGGCCCTTCTAGAAGTAGAGCAGACAGGACTGTTGCTGTGCATGGTACAAAGGGAGGGAGGAGCGAGAAGAGAGATAAGGAAGAGTGAGGACACCAGGCGGGGACATTGGAACACAGGAGGGTGTACATTCAGGAGACCATGCGGGCTGAAGTGGAGCCCTGCTCCCAAGATGCGTTTACCAGGAACATTTACTTTACACCTGTTATATCCACGCTGTATGTGACAGGGCAGCCTAGAGTGGGAGAGAAGTCAGGAAAGGCCAGCCTGGTGTGACAGCTAAGAAGACGGGGTGGGGTGGAGGGTGGAGGCAGCACAGAAGAGAATGCCGTACGGATGTGGGGACCGCTGTGCTAAATCCCACATTAAAACATTAGTAAGGGCTGGAGCTGCAGCTCAGAGGTAGAGCGCTTGCCTGGCATGCATGAGGACCCAGGTTCAAACCCCAGCACCACATAACAACTAAGTGGAGGAAAAACAAAACCCAGAAGAAAAAAATAAAAAAATCAACTCTCTCTCTTCCTCTCTTTCTCTCTCTTGAGAAAAACATTAGCAATACTTCTGCTTTTTTTTTTAACTAAAAAAGTAATAAGGACGTATTGTGGAAAGCTTAAAAAATATATATTCTATAAAGAAAAACTAAAATTAACCCTATTCTTAGATCCCAGAAAAAATTACTACTTCTATTGCTTCTCCCCCCACATTTCTCTGATCTTTCCCCACACTGAGCTGTCCATCTGTCTGTCAGTTTGCCCCATCTCTCTTCATTTCTCTCTGCCCTCCCATCCATCTACACACACATCCATCATCTTGCTATCTTTTGATCTGGACGGAACATTTTCTAAAGAGATTTGGGATCCCACTGCACAAAGAGTTTTCCATACCCCTTGATTTAGTTGAGTTTTATGAACATCTTCCATATTATTAAATACTTCCCACGGGGGAGAAGGGCACGGATGACTTTTCCAGGAAGGCTGGGGAGAAGGAATTCCCAACAGGGAGAACAGCACACATGAATGCAGGATGCAGGAGTCTGGGGTGCAGGAAGCATGGGCACTGGGTATGCTGGGTCAGGTTACTGGAGAGGGAGCTGAGGTGGTTATTAAATCCTGAGCTCTCAAAACCACAATGGGATGTTGAGGTAGATCCAGTCAGCATTCAAAAGGGCTGAGGGGAACGCTTGTCAACTTTATCACTTGGGGACACCAAGGAGGGGATCAATGATGCAACACGGTCACGACCACCTCTGTTGCCTCACCTCCACAGATGTGTGGTATCCCGGACCCCACCTTCACCAGCGCCACTCTGCTCTTTCACAAAGACCCTCCAGCCAACGTCCAGCTCTTCCAAGTGAGTATGCACGGCCTGTGCTGATATCGGGGCCCAGAGCAGGCCTCGTCTGGTGATCAGTGGCTCACCACGGACGATGGCCAGCTTGGATTGCACGGACGTGCACGAAGCTCTTCTATTTGCATACACACCCAGTGTGAGAAGAGGGAATCACAGCCGACATTTCCCCTTGTGTGTATCTGTTCCTTAAAGAGAAAACATTTTTTTTTCATTTTATCTTTTCTGGTCCCTCTGAAGGACTAATGTGCAAATCCAGAAGTCTTCCTAAGTGAGCGTGCACACACACACACTCAAATCATTCTGTCAACTGCAGCTTTTTGAGAGGTACTAAACAAGGGGTCAGCAAATTTAACCGACAAGCATTCTAGATTTTGTGGGTCTCTGTTGCAAATTTCATTTCGGCCATTGTAGCACAAAGGCAGCTGTGGGCAATATTTAAGTCAGCAAGCATGCTGTGTTCCAATCAAATGTTACAGAATCAATCAGGGGGCCAAATTTGTCCCAAAGACTGCAACTTGATGACCCTGTGTTAGAATGTAATCTTTCAAAACATGAATGATTTGAATCCAAAGTCTGCACTGTACAACTGGGTAAACTTGGACAAATTACTTACCTTCTCTGTGCCTCTTGGACAAGTTAATTGTATCTACCTGCATGCATAGCTGATGATAATACCCGTTGCATAGCATGGTCAAGAAGTATATATGTTAATAAAAGTAAATTGCTTCGATAATTCCTGGCATGTAGTAATCACCCAACAAATATTAGCCATTATTAGTACTCTGAAAAACAAAACCACAACTTTGTTATAAAATTAATATATCTTAAAACATTTTGAAAATACAAGAAAGCATAATAAAAGGGAATAAAATACATCCAAAATCTTACCTCCAAAAGAAAATGATTGCATTTTTGTTTAGAACTATTTTTTCCATGCATATATGAACACACACATGATGTTTATAGCATATATTATTTTTCCTGTATAATTGGATACATTATATGCACATTGAGAATGTTCCATGTCCTGTTTTTACACTGAACATGAGTATTCTTTCCTTTTAATAAGATTCTTCAGAAGTATGTTTTGATGGTTGCATACTATTCCATTGTCCAATAGAGCATAGTCTAGTTCCCAATTGATGGACGTTTAGTCCCCTCCTCCTCCCCCTCCTCCTTCTTCTTTCTTAGTTCCTTAATATGCTTACAGTGACCGCCCTTGTCAGTGACTCTTTAGGTGCCTCTTTGTTTCCTTTACCCCTAAAGCCCCTCTCCCTCATCCATTCCAACCTTCCAACCCCTTGGGCTTGCTTTGATTCTGGCCTCAAGCTCTCTCCGGTGTGCCTGGGCCTGTAGAGCAGTGTCTGCAGCCTGATTGGTGTCCATACTGTTCCAGGAGGTTCCCAAAGGTCAGGCTGAGGAGGACATGGTGGGCCGGCCCCTGCCCCACCTCTCCGCTAGCATGCAGGCCTCTGGGGAAGCCGTGTACTGTGATGACATCCCCCGCTACGAGAACGAGCTGTCGCTGCGGCTGGTCACCAGCACCAGGGCCCATGCCAAGATCAAGTGAGTGCAACCATCACGGGGAGCCTGTGGCACTCCAGGGGGAGGGTGCTGGGAGCACCTGAGGGACTGCTCGTGGCCTGCCAGGCACCCAGACACAAAGACACCTATGACAAGGTCTTCATCACGTCCCAGTCTAGATGAAGTGGAAAATTGTCTCAAAATCACCATGCAGACAGCAGCAGGAAAGGATATGGCCCTGTGATGCCTGAAGAGGGTCTGCTCATGGGGCTGGCATCCAGGGGGCTGGCCGGGGCCAGAGTAAGAGAGCACTAAGCAGGGAGGTTATGCTTGGGCTGCAAAGCCGGGAGGAGCTGCCGAGGGACTCAGGACCAGGTTAGATCTGCATTTTGGAGATCGGGTCAACTGAAATATAAAATTACTGGAACACTTTAGTTAGCCCTAAAGGGGAGAACCTGCCTTTGGGTCTGACAGAGTTGGGAAGCAATCCCTGCTCCAGAGCTTAGCAACTGGGACCTGTGTCTCCGTTATGAAGCTCTCGGTTTCCCCACCTGTAACGGTGTTTGTGAGCTAAGAGTCCACGCAACACCTAGCAGAGAACAGTTGCTCAGAGGCTTGTTTTGAGTGCTAAGAGCCTGAACAGAAATTTCCATCTTAAAATGAAGCAAACCCAAAACAAATGAAAAAGAAAAAAACCCAGAACACTCCTGTGGTGCTTAATATTTGTCACGACCTAGTTTTAAGCATTTTGCAAATGTTGGTTCATTTATTACTCACAGCAATCGTTTAGGTAGATCCTGTTATCATCCCTCTGTTTCAACTGGGGAAACTGAGGCACAGGAAAGGGGAGTTACCTGCCCCACATGATGCAGTTAGGGGCAGAGTCTGTATAGGCAGCCTGGCAGCCTGAGTAGCTGGGCTGTGCTGCCTCTGGAGGTTAGAGAGGGAGGCTGAACTTCAGGACTTGGTGGGCACAGGACCCACAGCCTGCGGCTAAGCAGGGCAGCCAGGAGAGTCTCTCCCTCCATCTGGCCACCCAGTGCCTTAGGAAGCAGGTCTCCTTTGTCTTTGCCCTGCTCTCCTACCCCTGAAGACAGGCTCCAGGAATGGCAAGCCAGACCCAGAAAAATCTAACAGAAAAATAAATTCTTCTATGTCTGTGGGGGAAAAAAGTGTCTCATTTGGCATGACTGCCAGCTCTGGAGTAAGTTCTTTTGCCTTTGTCCTTGGCTGGGACCCATTTTGACAGTACCATGACCCACATTGTCTACACTCCAACAACCCCTACTCAAGCAGTGTGTGAGTGGATGTGAAGGGTGGGCGTGGACATTGTAACCACGACAGTCATTGCTTCCATGGACAGCTGAGCTCGGAAGGGTGTATGGTGGGGCTCGAAGCTCCCTGACTTAGGCATCCTCACGGTTTAACCTCAGCTCTAATCCCAGTCACATTGCTTTCTGGCTGAGAGACTTTGGAGAAGTTACCTTACTCCCCTGAGCTTGAGTTTACCCACATACAAATGGGGATAATGATAATTGCTTTCAGGGTTCCTTGTGAGGATTAACTGTCTAGAAGATCCTTGGTACTGCAGGGCAGTTTCCTGATATACCTCTCCCCTACATTCCATGGGTCGTGGGCCAGAGTGATCAGTGCACAATTTAGGCCACTAAAATTGCCAAAATCTCCAGTTATTCTCCCTTTGAGGTCTGTCTTGCCTAATTATGTCCAGGACACCCTGCTACATTGGAATAGAATTGTTAATGTGGGGATTCTGCCACGTGCAGATGTACAGGGCCGTTGACTCAGGGGTACAGCAAAGGCCCAAATGTGCTGACTTGGATGGGTGTTTGCTGGTAATGAGGGGTTTAGCCAGGGCTTTCCAGCATGAATGATGCTCACTAGGAAATGGCTCCCCTGCACTTGGAGATCAGATGGGGCATGGCATAGTGTTCTTGGAGGTGAGGCCTGTGTTACTGACTTTATGTCCTCAAGCATTCAGCATGATGAGCTAACCATGGTAGGCATTTCATTAGTGTTTACAGAGTAGACACAAATAGAACAGAACAGGATAGAATAGAATAATAATAGAAAAGAATTAGAGTTGGACAGAAAAAGAAACTGGATCAGGGAGGAGTTGGGGTGGGAGAGAGCTGATTTAAACAAGCGCAGGTTGTCTGATCCAGGCAATGAATCTCCTGTCTCACTTTGCCCTGCTGTCCCCTCCCATGGCTCATTCTTGCAGGTCCATAGACACTTCAGAAGCTAAGAAGGTACCAGGGTTTGTTTGCTTCTTCTCAGCTGAAGATATTCCTGGGAGTAACGTAACTGGAATTTGTAATGATGAAACAGTCTTTGCGGAGAATGAGGTATGTTTGGATTTTTTTATTTGTTTGTTTGAAATAATGGGATAAGTATTAAAGTTTTAATTTGTGCTCATTGTTCCAATTTGCCCTCCTCTCAAAGATTATGCATTGGCTTGTATCATGGCCATCTTTCCAGCTGACCAGCATACAGGTCAATCCATTACAGGATAGAATGTGTGACTATTTAAATACGTTAGTATTTAATTGATGGCTACTATTTGCGCATAGTAGGACAACTCCCTGCCAAAGTGGTAGTAAAACAAGGCTGGTGATTATATTTGAACTAACAATTGGGTTCCTAATGTACAAAATGAAGTTCTTTTATTAAAAGAAAATAAGAATACATTAAATGGACTGGGCAGGAAATATATCTCAATATCACCACTGTGTGTATTTATAGCTCATGTATATGAAAGTTCATCTGTTGACTTCAGCTGTATGGAATTGTGCAGTAGCATCAAGTTTCTGAACTTTTAAGACAGGTGCTATAAAAATCCTTAAATTTTACTCATAGGATAGTTCTCAGATGGTCATTTTATAATTCTTCTGTAGATCAAATGTTGCACGTTGGATGCGGGTAGATATTGCCAGAAAGTAACCTCACCTGATGATTGGTGTAAAGGTGAAGGAAGGAACAAAAAGCTACAAATATGAAACACAAGGACTCTGTAGGGAATGCATTCAGTAGAACAAATCGTTTTATAAGCGCCAAGAGCCCCCAGGAGCTCTGCTGGCATTTTGGTTAGTGAGGGTCAGCTAGATACGCTGTGATTGCATTAATCAAGTCCGAAACCTAACCAGGTCCTCAAAAGAGAATTATCAGACTTGTGTGCTAATCATTGGTTCATATTGTTAGAAACTGTGTCTCGATGTGGTGAGTTGGACTACATGTTTTTGTTGTTTATTTTGGTGAGAATCTTTGATGAAAGTTATTCCTGAAGGAGATTCATTAAATTTTTAAGGAACTGAATTATTAAAATAAAACAACAGTCATTATTTGTAAATTGAAAAAAATCTTGTATATAGATCATCAAATGTAAGCTCTTTGTCTTTTGTGAGTTACTGCTTTTGGGCTTCCAGATGAAATAATAAGACATGTTCTTGGTATAAATTTCAGAAATATCACATTGTGGTATGGTCAGATAATAAAACTGAAAGTCAAGGCCTAAGGTTTTGTCATGATCTGGTAATTACTTGCCAGTCTTAATGCTGCCTTCTTTTTTATTTCATTTTATTAAGGAGTTGAATTGTTGTATAATCATAAATGCATATAAAATAACAATATGATATGTATTTGCTCCTAAACCAGAGTCACCTCAATATTGTCTACACTCCAGTCTCTTGATTCTTCTATTTTTTCAACCCTACAACTGATATAAATGTCTATGTGTGTGTGTGTGTGTGTGTGTGTGTGTGTGTGTATGTATGTATGTATTCTGGAAAATTCATAAAAATATTTTATATGTATACGTATAATGATTGCATAAGTATTATTTGACTTATGGGTGGGTGGGTAAAGAGTGTGCTACATTGCTGATTGTCTCTCTAGATCCCTCCCTATCCTCCTTCTGTCCCTCCTCCCTCCCTCCCCCCTTGAAATCTGTGGTTCTCCTATATTATGTGTTGCTACTCCTTTTCTGGGTCAAACACATGAGTTTCACATTCGTTCACCCAAGCCTGGGTTTAGCTCTGGCTTCCACAAATGAGGGAAAACATTCAACCCTTGAGTCTCTGGGTTTGGCTAACTTATCTATTGCCATCCATTTATCTTCAAAGGCTGCAATATCATTGTTTCTTATAGCCGAGTAGAATTCCATTGTATGTACGTATATGTATGCATGTGTGTGTGTGTGTATACACATATATATATCGTGTGTGTGCGTGCTTATGTGTGTGTGTGTGTGTGTGTGTGTATGTATCACAGCTTTTTGATCAGTTCATCCAGTGAGGGGCATCTGGGTTGGTTCCATAGCTTAGCTATTATAAATTGAGCTGCTATGAACATAGATTTTGCTGTGTTGCTGTAATGTGCTGATTCAAACTCCTCTGGGAATATACCCAAAGACCAGTAGCTGGATCGTATGGTGGATCCAACCCTTATTTTTTGAGGAGTCTCAACACTGCTTTCCAGAGCAGTTGTACCAGTCTGCAGTTCCACCAACAGTGTGCTGGTGTTCCTGTCCCTCCGCAACCCCTCCAGCATGTGTTATTGTTTATATTCTACGTTTTTGCCAATCTGATTGAAATGTTTTATTTTAAACTTTTGAGGAGTTGTTTTGTTGTACAATCATAAATGCATATGTAGTAACAATATGATGTGCCCCTGATCCTAATCCAGAATCACCCCATATCACCCACATCCCAGTCTCTTAATTCTTCTTTATTTCCCCCATAACAGTTATAAGTGTGTGTGTATATATATATATTTATGTGTGTGTGCATGCGCGTGTGTGTATATGATTGTGCATTTCCAGAGTTAAATGATTGCATAAATATTATTTGGCTTCTTGGGGGAGTAAGGAATAAGCAACATTATTGATCCCCCCTAGATCCCTCCCTATCACCCCTCCCATTCTCCTCTGTCCTCCAGCCCCATATATATAGTTCCCCTAGATTATGTGTTGCTTCTACACTGGTGAGTCTAGTATATGAGCTTGACCTTTCACCCAAGCCTGGGTTTTGTTCTAGCCTCCACAAATGATAGAAAATATTTGACCTTTGAGTCTCTGGGTTTGACTAATTTCGCTTAGCATAATTTTGTCCATTGTCATTCATTTACCTTCAAATGCTATAGTATCATTGTTTCTAATAGCAGAGTAGAACTCCATTGCATGTATATACACCACGGATTTTGGATCAGTTCATCCAGTGAGGGGCATCTGGGTTGATTCCATAATTCAGGTATTGTAAATTGAGCTGCTATGAACACTGATGTTGCTGTGTCACTGTGATGTTCTGATTCTACCTCTTATGGGGAAATACCCAGAAGAGGGATAGCTGTATTGTATGGTGGATCCATCCTTAATTTTTTATTTTAAAGAGAGAGAGGGAGAGAGAGAGAATCAATTTTTATTTAGTTTTTCATGTGGCCTTTGTTGCTGTGACACTTTGTTGTGTACATGGTGCTTGGATTTGAACCCACATCCTTGTGCTTGCCAGGCAAGTGCAGTAACCACTGAGCAAACACTCAACACTCCAGTCCCCATCCCTAATTATTTGAGGAGTCTCCACACTGCTTTCCAGAGCAGTTGTACCAGTCTGCAGTTCCACTAACGGTATGCTAGTGTTCCCATCTACCCACAACCCTTCCAGCATCTGTTGTTGTTTATATTCTTCATCTTTGACAGTCTGAATGGAGTGAGGTAAAATATTAATGTTATTTTGATTTACATTTCTCTGCTTGCTAGTGATTTAGAACAATTTCCATGTATTCATGGCTTGCTTGCTTTCCTCTACTGAGGAGTTTTTATTTAGCTCTCTGGTCCATTCTATTGATTGGATTATTTGCATTTTGATATTAAGTTTCTTGCATACTTTGTAAATTTTGGACATTAGTTCTCTGTCAGAGGAATCACAGGGCATGATTATCTCCCATTCTGTGGGTTCTTTCTCTACAGTTTTGACCAATTCCATGGCTGAGAAGAAGCTTTTTAGTTCAACGGCATTCCACTCATTCTTTATTTTTTGCCATTTATTTATTTTATTTTATTTGTTCCATTTAGTCTTACATATTGGAGGGAATCATTGTTACATATTCATGCATACATGGATATTGATAAGGCAAGTTAAGGCCAATCCTAGGCCAGGATCTCCTCCCCTTCATTCATTCCCCAATCTCATGTCTCCTCCATGCTATAGATAGGAATGATCATATACATGTATATTAATGTTTGAAATTTCTGAGTTTCTCTGCCTGCCTGTGTTTAGTTTGGCTGCTCAGGGGAGTTGCCACTCATTAATTCTCGACTTTAATTCTTTCACTTTGGGAGGCTTATTGAGGAAGTTGTTGCCAACACCCATATTCTGGAGAGTTGATCCTAATTTTTCTTCTAGCAATTGTATGGTAGCTGGTTTAATTCCTAGTTCTTTGGTTCATTTTGCTCTGATTTTTGTGCAAGGTGAGAGAGAAGGATCTAATTTCAACTTCCTGCAAATGGCTGCCCAGTTTGTCCAGGACCATTTGTTGAATAAGCTGTCTCTCCTTCATGTTATATTTTGACCCCTTTTGTCAAATATAAGATGTTTATAGACTGTGGGTTTGTCTCAGAGTCTTTTATTCTATTCCATTGGTATTCATTCCTATTTTGATTCCAGTGCCATGCTGTTTTTATTATTATAGCTCTATAGTATAGTTTTAGGTCTGGTATTGTGAAACCACCTTTTTCATTTTTTTCTTGCTTAGTAATGTTTTGGCTATTCTGGGTTTCTTGTCATTTCAAATGAATTTGAGAATGGCTTTTGCTATATCTGTAAAGAATGATATTGGAATCTTGATAGGGATTGCATTGAATCGGTACAGCATTTTTGGCAGAATGGCCATTTTAATTATGTTAATTCTGCCTAACCAAGAACATGGAATGTCTTTCCATCTTCTCAGGTCTTCTTCAATTTCTTTCTTCAGTTTTCTGTAGTTTTCATGGTAGAGGTCTTTTACTTCCCTTTTTAGATTAATTCCCAAGAATTTTATTCTTTTTGTGGATTTTTGTGAATGGGATCGATTTCCTGATTTTTTCTTCTATCTGATTGTTGTTAGTGTTTAGAAAAGTGTTTTGATTTGTGGGTGTTGATCTTGTAGCCTGCCACTTTGCTAAATCTGTTTATAAGCTCAAGAAATTTTCTCGTGGAGTTTTTTTGTTTTTGTATCTTCCAGATACGGAATCATGTTGTCAGCCAAAAGGTATAGTTTGACTTCTTCCCTTCCCATTCTTATCCCTTTGATTTCCTTCTCTTGCCTGATTGCTCTGGCTAAGGTTTCAAGGACTATATTGAATAAAAGTGGTGAGTGGGCAGCTTTGACTTGTTCCTGAGTTTAGTGGAAATCTCTTTACCTTTTCTCCTTTTAGTGTTATACTAGCTGTGGTTTTGTCATATATGGCCTTTACATAATTAAGATAAGTTTTGAGCATAAATGGGTGCTGGATTTTATCAAAGGTCTTTTCCACATCATGATCATGGGGGGTTTTTTGTCCATAGTTCTGTTTAAGTGATGAATCACATTTATTGATTTGCATATGTTGAACCAGTCTTGCATACCTGGAATTAAGCCCACTTGATTGTGATGAATTATCTACTTGATGTGTGTGTGTGTGTGTGTTTTTTAAGAGAATAAATTTTTATTTTTAGTTTTTCATGTGATTTTCATTGCTCTGATGCTTTGCTGTGCATGTGGTGCTAGGGTTTGAACCTGCATCCTAGCACATGCCAGGCAAGTGCTGCAACCACTGAGCCACTGCACCAACCCAACTTGTGTTTTTGAATATGGTTTGCTAGAACCTTAAAGATTTTTGCATTGAAGTTCATTAGGGATGTTGATCTGTAGTTTTCTTTCTTTTTTTTTTTATATGTCTTTGTTGGGCTTTTGTTTAAGGGTTACGGTTGTCTCACGAAAAGTGTTTGGGAGAATTCCCTCCTTTTCAATTTCTTGGAATAACTTAATAAGGAGAGGTGTTAGCTCCTCTGTATGGGTGTGGTAAAACTCAGTAAGGAATCCATCAGGTCCTGGGCTTTTCTTTTTTGGAATGCTTTTAATTGCTATATTGATTTTAGTGCCCATCATTGGGCTATTTATGATTTCAGTATTATCCTACAGGGGATGTTTATGTGTCTAGAAATTTGTCCATGTCTTCCAGATTATCTAATTTAGAGGAGTATAGTTTTTCAAAATGTGTTCTGATAATTCATTGGATTTCCATGGGGTCAGTGATGATTGCTCCTTTATCATGGGTGATTTTGTTGTTTTTCTTCAATTCTTTCCATATTTTAGTGAGATTGACTAGTGGTCTGTCAATTGTATTTAGTTTTTTGAAGAACCAGCTCTTTGTTTCATTGATTTTTGTTGTTGTTGTTGTTCTTGATTTCATTAATTTCATCTCTGGTCTTAAGTATTTCCTGTCTTCTGTTGGCTTTGGGATTAGACTGTTCTTCCTTTTGTAGGGATTTAAGGTGGAGCATAAGCTTATTTATTTGAGATCTTTCCTAATTTTTAATTTATGCACTCATGTATTCTTAGAGGTTTTGATATGTTGTGTCTTCATTTTCATTCATTTCTAAGATTTTGTTGATTTCTGCTCTCATGTCTTCTTGGATCCATTCTTCATTTAATAGGGTATAATTCAATCTCCATCTATATGTATGTTTTGTTATAATTTTTGTTGTTGATTGCTAGGGTCATGGCATCATGGTCTGATAGGATACATGGAATAATATCTATTTTTTATATTTGCTGAGATTTCTTTTGTGAATTAGAATATGATCTACTTCAGAAAAAGATCTATGCACTACTGAGAAGAAGGTATATTCAGCCAATTTGGGGTGGAATATTCTATAAATGTCTGATAAGTCCATTTGATTTATGGAGTTGTTTAGGCTGGAGAGCTCTTTATTGTTTTTTTTTTTTTGTTGTTGTTTTTGCTTTGACAATCTGTCTATTGATGATAGAGGAGTATTAAAGTCTCTCAGTATTATTATGCTGAGGTCCACAAGTGGTTTCATGTCATGGAGTAATTTTTCCACATAGTTGGGAGCATTGGTGTTTGGAAAGTAGATATTTACTATGGTTATATCTTCCTGATGTATTGTTCCCTTTACTAATATGTAGTGACATTCTTTATCTCTTCTGATTAGTTTGTGTTTGAAATCTACTTTGTCAGATATGAGTATTGTAACACCAGCTTGCTTTTTTGGGCCATAAGCCTGGCAGATTTGTTTCCATTCTTTTCATCCTCAATCAATGGATGTTATTGGCTGTCATATGGGTCTCCTATAAGTATCATATTGTTAGATTTTGGTTTTTTTTTGATCCAATCTGCTAATCTGTGTCTTTTGATAGGTTCATTGAGACCATTCACAGTTATGTGGTTGTGGGTCATAGTCGTTGTGTTATATTAGTTCTGTGCTATAATGGTTGTCTTTTGATTGCATGTAATTTTATTGAATTTCCTCTGTTTTTGGGTTTTGAAGATTGTTTGATTATTCTTCTATCTGGAGTTTTCCTTGAGGATTCTTTGTAATGCAGGTTTTCTGTTCATGAATGCTGCAATGTTCTTATTTCCCCCTCAAATTTGAAGCTGAGTTTTGCTAGGTGTAGTATTCTCAGCTACAGGTTGTGGTCTCTCGGTGATTGAAACATCTCCTTCCTGGATCATCTTGCATCTAGTGTTTGAGCTGAAATGTCAAAGGTGATCCTGATTGGTTTGCCTCTGAATGTATTTGGTGTTTTCCTTACAGCTTTTCATACTCTTTCCTTCAGTTCCCTGTTATACATTTTGAATATGAGGTGTCTTGGTTGGCTTCTTGTTTGATTAGACCTTTTCGATGTCCTGTATGCTTCCTGGATAAGCATTTCTGACTCTGTTGTGATATGGGAAAATTTTCTTTAACTAATTCATTGAGAATGTTCTTTATACTGTTCATTTGCTTTTCAGTCTTCCTGTATTCCAATCACTCTTATATTATTTCTCCTGATTTTGTCCCCAACATTTTGAAAATTCTGTTCATGCTTTGTGAGTTTATCTTTTTTGTCATCCATGTGCTCAAGCTTACTCAGCCTGTCCTTATTGTTAGAAATTTCTTTTTTTGAGAGCTGAGGTTCTGTTTTCTATAGAAGTTAGTCTATTTTTAAATTCTTCCATTGTTTATCTGATGTAATTGACTGTGGATTTTAGTTCCATTACTTCCTTTTTAGTATGTCTATTTCTTTGATAATAGAGTTTTTCATCTCTTGAGTTTTCTCACTTGGGCTTTTTATTAAATCTTCTCTTAGTTCACTCTTCCTTTTAATATTCAGATCATTGATAATTTGTTCTAGGTTCTCATCCTGTTCCCTGACCATGGGCTTCTTGGTAGGGGAGTTGTGGGTTTGCAGCGAATGATTTCTAGTTTGATTCCTTATCATCTTTGAAAAGTTTCTTCTGGATCTTTGAATTGAGGTTCCCTGTGTGGACACAAGGCATGTCTCTAGGTGCTTCTTCCTCGAAGGTCAAAGCATCAGGTCATACACTGCCTCTCTGATGATCATTCTTCCGGAAAGCTGCTTCTGCCTGGAGCCTTATTTTGTTGCACCTTTTGGATCTAGGTTCCAGGACTTGGATTTGGAACCTGGTGGGGTTGCTGGGTTGTTGAAGCTCAGTGGTTGGTGTGCATCACTGGGTCCTGGGGTCCCAGAGATGCTGGGCTGGCCAGAACTGACCAGCCTATGTGCTGTACTGGGACTTGGGATCCTTGGTGACATGGACGGGCCCAACATATTTGGACCTGGTGGGTATGTGCATGGTTGGGCAGTGTCCATACTCAGTGTCCTCAGGGGTGTCTTGAGCCTGCCTGCCCAGGACCAGATTCCTGGGCCCACACTGCAGTGGGGTGGGGTCCAGACATGGTCCTTGTGGTGTCTGGTGTGCCCGCTGAGGCTGGAGCCCTAGGCATATATGGTGGCATGGTGGGGTCCAGGAGTGGGGTCCTTGGTTGCCTGCCAGGGCTGGGGCTGGGGTTTTGACACTGCCCTCTGGTCTTCATCTCTGCATATGAAGACCCAGGGTGCTAGAGTAGATCTAAGTTGACAAACACACTTCCTGGTTCCTTATCTTCTGGTTCTGCTCATGGCAGACATCCATAATCAACCACTAAATTCTAAACATTGCAGCTTCTCAATAGGCTACTAGTACTAAAAACTTAGAATTGGCCCTTGAGATGAAATCTGTTTCTGTCCTGATACCAGTGATCTCTGTGCCCTATTCCTGGTTTTAAATACTTTTGAGGAGGCTCATAAGTTCAGTTAGGAAGATAAGGAGATTTGAAAAGGTTTCCGGTAACCCTAAAATGTGCTTCGATTGTAAGGGAAGGGAAATCTTTTGCCTTTTTGAACAGACTAAATAATTTGCTTCATGAGAGCTTTGAGTTATGTCTTTTGACAGTCTGCTGTTGCTCCTAGGTAACTTGTGTTGGGCACATCATTGGTGCAGTGGTTGCTGACACTCCAGAACATGCGCAGAGAGCTGCTCATGGAGTGAAAATCACTTATGAAGACCTTCCAGCCATCATCACCATCAAGGTAACTGCCCGTGTAAAAGAGTGAACTCCCAGTCCCTGCAGGCACAGTCAGTAGGATCCTCCATAGGTGATTTGAGCAGCAGGTAGGGATTTGACTACAAATGATCCCTGTCTTTTCATGATGCTATGTAAATGATGCTTTGATTTTTCAGCTTTAAAATGGTATGAAAGCAAATCCAGCCACCATTGCTTTTCACCTTCAGTATAATAGTCAATGAATTAAAAGATATATTCAACACTTTATTTTATCTTTACAATTTTATTGGTGCATTGTAATTGTACATAATTATGAATTTGTTATCATATATTCATATACACACACAATACAGCAATGTAATTTGGCCAACATCCTCCCCTCCTCTCCGCTTTCCTCCTCCCATCCCCTGGCCCCTTGCCTCTCTTTCTTGGCTATATATTTATTCTAATATCTCCAAGGATAGAGATATAATTCTTATACCTATGAAGAACATCTTTTTTATGTATGTGACAATGGTATATACAATGACATACTTATTAAAGCTTGGAGTGTACCTTGTTTTAACTCAGTTCCAGCATTTCCCCTTTCCCTCCTTTCCTCTCA
This sequence comes from Aplodontia rufa, assembly GCA_004027875.1. Classification (NCBI taxonomy): domain Eukaryota; kingdom Metazoa; phylum Chordata; class Mammalia; order Rodentia; family Aplodontiidae; genus Aplodontia; species Aplodontia rufa. The sequence continues at coordinate 51,965 of PVKS010001071.1, read as the reverse complement.
CCTTCTGTTCTTTTTAGATATATTTGATAATAGTATAAACATTAACAGTTTTATAAAAGCATGCAGTATGTATATAACTTATTCTAATTCAGTCGCCAGTATCCCCCACCCCCTTCCTTTTTCTTCCCTCTATTGGTTTTTCTGCTAGCTACTAAATAGATTTTTTTTAAAAAGTGACTTTATATATATATATATATATATATATATATATATAGATAGATGAGATTCACTATGATATGTTTCTAGTTGAGCATGTTCTAGCTAAATCTATTTTCTTCCATTAAACTTTTCCAATTTCATTCCTCCTTCCTCATTTCTTTCCCCTTTGATTATTCCTCCATTCTTTTCCTTATTTCAGATTAGCTTCCACATATCAGAGAGAACATTCGACCTTGGGTTTTTTGAGGCTGACTTATTTCATATAGCATGAGATCCTCCTGTTTCATCAATTTTCCAGCAATTGACATAATGTCATTCTTCATTGTGGCCGAGTAACCCTCTATTGTGTGGATATGTCATAATTTCTTTATCCATTCTCAGTTGAAGGGCACCTTGGTTAGTTCCATAGCTTAGCTTTTTCAACACTTTATTTTAAAACAGGATTTGTGTTAGATGTTTTTGCCCAACTATAGGCTAATGTAGGTGTTCTGAGCATGCTTAAGACAGGCTAGGCTAAGCTGTGGTATTTGCTAAGCGAGGTGTATTGAGAGCATTTATGAATTACAGTTTCAGCTTATGATAGATTTATGGAGATGTTAGCCTACTGCAGGTCAAGGAGCATCTGTAAGTGGGTTTTACAATCCCTTCTTCCCTGTCTTTTTTGATTCTTCCCTTTCACAATTTTAGGCTCAGTCCACTAAAGTCCTCTTTTCCCAAATTTCAGCTCCAGTTGGTTCCTTCTGGGATTCCTTGCTTGTCCACAAGATCTATCTATAGTTGAGGAAATGGGGGAAACTGTTCCCTGGGCTACAGTTGAGTTTGTGCCTGAAGCTGATGGAGATTCATGCAGGAGAAGAGAGGCAATGGTTCCAAGAACTCCTCTTTCCCCAGTCAAAGCTTTCTTCCTCCCTCTGAGGGCAATGGTACTGAAAGTTTCTTTCTGATCCTCAGGATGCTATAAAGAACAACTCCTTTTATGGATCTGAGCTGAAGATCGAGAAAGGAGACCTCAAGAAAGGGTTTTCCGAAGCAGATAATGTTGTTTCAGGTACAGCTGCACCACATGCAGTAGGGACAGGGTGGCCCTGGTTTGCACATTGAATTCGAGAGATATACATTGAGCCCTGCAGCAGGGAGGCGATTCCCCAAAATTTCCTAATGGAAGGTCACCTCTGACATTTGTAACAGAACAGTTGATAGTGTCTGGGAAAGAGCCTGCTCGTATAAACTTACACTCCCCTGTCTTACGGTGGCAGCACCTAAGTATCCTGGAGAGAGTAGGCATAGTTTTTTCTGATTTGGAAGATGTGCAAGGAGTCACAGCCACCTATGTGGTTAGCTTTGGATCTGCCAATCCTCTAACCTCCCCAGCTACGGGTGCTCCTCTCCTCCCCACTCTCTGTCCTTTTGCCTCTGCCTCTGTGGAGTTAGGTCCTCAGCTCCATCCTAGGACAGGCTGCTGATCAGCCCCTTTTGGAATTGTTTCCCACATTGGGCCTTGGGAATTGCTATGTCACCAGCAAGCCAACTCTCCAGCAGGCTTGACAGCTTCAGTTCTGGAAGATGCTCTTATTATCAGCTTTTCAATTACACCTGTTAATTCCTTCTTTAATTTTTCCAAAATTTTAAAAATCTGTAATTTCTAATGGCTATAGTGAGAAGAGAACTTTGTGTCTGATGCATTTCAGGGTCATTCTAGCCTCTTTGTGGGAAGGGGACACATAAACTCCCAGATGGCTAAGACTTTGAGACCTTTTTCCACCGCATTTGGGGAAAACAGAGGTTACCTATGAGCAGGTGGTTCCCGCTCAGGCCACTTAGAGGAGCACATGCCTTCCTTAAGCACCCCCTACTCTGCAGCACGGGGCTCACTGTGGGGTTCTCCTTGCTTCCCCAGGAGAGTTGTACATCGGTGGCCAGGAGCACTTCTACCTGGAGACTCACTGCAGTATTGCTGTCCCAAAAGGCGAGGCAGGGGAGATGGAGCTCTTTGTGTCTACACAGAACACCATGAAAACACAGGTAGGTGACCTGTAGTTCAGCTCAGGGAATCACAATGGTGACCAAAGAGCCCATGGGAAGACCAGAAGGGCAGGGTGGGAAATGGGAAGAGGAAGATCTGGGCTGGTCCTCAAGGAGGGCTTGAGTATGGTGTCCTGAATCCAGGGCCTGTCACCAGTGAGCTGGTATCTCCGAGATTATCATATAAACTTTCTCTGCCTCTCTTTCCTCATCTGTAAAATGGAGCCAAAATGGAGCCTGGTAGGGTTATTGTATTGATTAGATGAATTTATTTGCTGGTCTGTTTGTCCTTTTGTACCAGGGATTGAACCCAGGGATGCTCGACCACTCAGCCACATCCCCAGCCCTTTATTTTTTATTTTGAGAAAGGGTCTTGCTAAGTTTGTTAGGGCCTCTTGAGATTGCTGCAGTGGCTTTGAACTTGTAATCCTCCTGCCTCAGCCTCCCGAGCCACTGGTAATTAGATTGATTTTAATAGTTGCACTAGAACATGGTTATTCTTAGCTCTTATCCCTTCCTGTTCTTATATGGCCTCGGTCAAGTGATGTCCTGCCTTAGTTTCCTCATCTTTAATATGAAGGGGCTGGGCCAAGTGGTAATTCACAGGGAACACTGGCTTAGCTGCCACAACTCAAATATTCTCTACCACTTGTAATGAGATAGTGGTTGCTGGTGTTCTCCGGAGCTGCCCCTACCCAGACCTACCAGCCTCTGGCCAGATGGAATGAGTTTTAGCTTTGAAAATACCCTGTGATCTCATCCCTGTAGTTGATAGCAAGTGTCTGGATTGTTAAGTTCAGTCTGTCATGACCCAGGAGTGGTGGTCCCCACACCACTAATGAGTACTGCCCTGCAGTGGAGCAGTTTCACTCCAGAATTCTGGAATTCACAGCAGTTATCTGGCCCTCTCTTATCAAGCAGGCTCAAGGTCAGGCCTAAAATAAGTCCAGATGTTGCATTAGTGAAAGGATTTTTAATGTTTCTCCCATAGAGTTTTGTTGCAAAAATGTTGGGGGTTCCAGAAAACCGGATTGTAGTCCGAGTGAAGAGAATGGGAGGAGGCTTCGGAGGGAAGGAGTCCCGGAGTACTGTGGTGTCCACGGCGGTGGCCTTGGCTGCATACAAGTGAGTTCCAAAGCCTGCTTTTCCAGCAAGCTCTAGGTAGAAGAGTAAGGTCACCTCTGCCAGAAAGGCTTTCCGGATTTCCTCCTATTAGAAGTAGTTTCCCTCTGCTTTGAATTCTCGCAGCTCTGTTTTTAAACTGTTTGATATAAAGACAAGGGAAACATAGCCTGTTTGTTTGTATTCTGACCCATATGTGTCCCTGTCCTATCTCCCCTACCTGGCTGTGAGCTCCCCGGGGAAATGCTGTGCCTGGTGACCTGATATGATTCCCCATCCTGCTCAGCATGGTGCCTACGCAGCACAGCAGCCCAGTACAGTTGTGCTCAGGGTGCCTGGTGGGAAAGCAAGGCCTCCTTGCTGTTTGCATTCCCAAGACTCTCAGGTCTACCATTGAAGGCTCACAGGTTTTTAATCCTCTTGTCCCCTCTAGGACAGGCCGTCCTGTACGCTGCATGTTGGACCGTGATGAGGACATGCTGATAACTGGTGGCAGACATCCCTTCCTGGCCAGATACAAGGTTCTGGGTGGGGGGGGGGGGTGTCAGGGAGGTAGTGCCATCTTGTAAGGACCCTGGGGTCAAAGGTCCAGGGACCCTGTGCTTGCTCTTACTGTTTCCATGACTACCTCTAGAAGTTCAAGAAGGAATAGCACTGAGAGAAACTCAAATCAACCATCGGCAGCATAGAAAGATGTATTGGAGGGGGCTGATTGGCCATTCCCCAAGAGATATCAAAGGGTGGCTTTCATGACCTCTGTGAAGGTGCTGTGATCTGTCAGCGTGACCTAGGGTAATCCTTCACACAGAGTGCCTAATGTCAACATGCAACAGACTGATGTAGAAATCAGAATGACCTCTTAACAGCTTATGATGAGAAATGAATTTCCCAGGGTCCTAGATGGCACACATTGTTAGGGTGGGCTGCTGGTCTCCAGAGCAGATGAAATTGCCTGAATTTCTCTCTGGGCCAATCCCTTTTCTGGTCTTCTATGGATGACCAGTTCCTGCCCTGACCAATGCATCCTTTCCCTGTACACATCAGGAGAGCCTGACAGGGCTCCCCGAGTTCTGTAACCTGGAAGCCCTCTCCCTCCACAAATTGGCCTTGAACAACACCCCTTTGAATTACTCTGACTTGGTTAGGGTTAGGGTTAAATTCCAGAAAGGGAGTGCATTTCCTAAATTCTTGTGATCTTGAAGAAAGCAATTTGATCTTTTTGGTCTCAGTTTCCATTCTTGTAAAATGGCCTATAAAGGTTTTCTATGTGGTTGAAAAAGGTCAAGAATGTGCGAGCGCATTCAGGCTCTTGCAGAGTGTAATTTTAAATATCTGTGAGCCAAAACCTGAGAGAGGATTCTCCAATATCCTTGCTAACTTCTCTTCCCAGTTCTTCCTTCCTTGCCCTATCATGACCTGCCTTACTCCCTTTGTTAGGAGCGGGGGTTGGAGGTAGAAGGAGTGGAGTGTGGGCCAGAGAGTCAGGTGGAGAGCCAAGGTTCAAGGTGACTGGGGAGGTTGAGTTCCTCTCCAGGGATTTACAATCTGGTGATCGCTCAAGGCTATCTTCTGCTTTGCTGTGTGCTGTCTTGTCCTTTTTCCTCCAGGAAGTGTAAGTAGGAGGGGAGGAAGGGCCCTGTTGAGAAATCACTCTCCTTTTACCAGGTTGGCTTCATGAAGACCGGGAAGATTGTGGCCCTGGAGGTGGACCACTTCAGCAACGCCGGGAACACCCAGGATCTCTCTCAGGGTGTAAGTAAGACCTGCCCCTGCACCCAGTGGGTGACTGGGAGGTCAGTAGTATGCTGCACAGCCTAACAGTGCACACAGGCCTTGTCTGTTATTATTGCAAAAGCCTCCTAACTGGTTCCCACCTCCAGGTTCTCATCCTTGGTTAATCTCTGGTTAGAAACCCATCCTTCCTGTTCAAGATATTTTTCCAAGCTAGCAAAGTGAGTTACAAAGCTTTATGTGGTGTGGTAATTGTGTTTGTGTCATGGGCATGTAATATTTATTTGTACATATGTATGTATACACACACAATTAAAAACTTTAGATAAATTAAATTAGCAGAGTTTTTAATTAAACATAGAATGGGTTACATATCAGGTCACACTCAGAACCAGAAGATGCTCAGAAAGCTCTGCTTCACAATAAGGGCAGGTGGCATTTATGGACAGAAAGCAGGAGTGAGGTCTAGACACAGCTTGGTTGGTGACAGCTTGGTTTTTGTCTCACCTGAACATGGTCTGATTTATTTGCCTGCCTGGGAGTGACTGAAGCTTGACTCCTATGGTTGGCGGAGACCCAGCTGTTTGTTACAGCAGTATATTCCTGTGTTAGACTTCAGGTTAGTTTATGAACTAAGTTAAGTTGCAGTTGGTTACAAAAGGACTCAAGGAGTGAGGCATCCTCCAGCAAGATTTAGTTTAATTTGATAATACATAACGTGGAAATTTATTTATTCACAATTCTGAAGGCTAGAAGTCTGAAATCAAGGTGTTGGCAGGACCACACTCCATCTGGGAGCTCTAGGGGAGCATCCCTTCCTTGGCTGCCTGACTTGAGGTTATATCACCCCAAATCCTGTCTCTGTCCTCACAGCACCTACTGTGTGCCTGTTCTCACCCTCAGTGCCCTTTCTTGTAGTGACGCTTGTGCTTGTATTTAGAGTCCACCCCAATAATCCAGGACAAGTGACTTCTCTCAGCATTTTTAACTTTATCCCATCATTCACCAAAGAAGGTGGTAGTTGAAGTTCCCATCACTAGGAAGTGAATATGTCTTTGGTGAGGGATTTTCTTCTTCCTGCCATAAGTAGAGTTCTATTAATGTCTGTTAGATCCTGTTGGTTTGTGATAGTGCTGAGTTCCTTTATATCTTTTCTGATTTTCTAATTTTTCTATTAAATTTGAAAGGGGGACAGTGAAATATTCAGTTGCAATTGTGGATTTTTCCATTGCTTCTTTCAGTTGTACCAATTTTTACATCACATATTGTTTAGCTCTGTTGTTTGGGGTAGACAAAATATTACTGTATCTTTTGGGAGAACTGACAATTATAGTATTATATAATTTTTCTCTCTCATGCTCTTTCTGGTAATGTTTTTCTCTAAAGTCTACTTTATCTGATATTAATAAACAATTTTTTATTCCTTTTCATTAATGTTTGCATGGCATATTTTTCCAAGTTTTTATTTCCAACCTGCTTGTATTATACTTGAAGTGATTTTCTTGAAGACAGTGTGTAGTTGGGTCATGATTTTAAGTCAATTTTTAGTTTCTGACTTTTAATTATATTGATAATATTTGTATCTAATATAATTGCTGAAATATTAGGGCAAAAATATTTAAGCAGAAACCTTTGCTTTCTGTTTGTTTTGATTACTCTGTATCATTTTTTTCTGTCTTTCAGTAGGCTAAACATTTTTTTAAAGAATTCTATTTTGACTTAACTGTCTTTTCTATCAAAAAAATTTTAAGTACCTGGGATAGTACCCAGGGCCTTGTGCAGACCAAGGAAGTGCTCTGCCACTTAAGCTATGTCCCCAGCCTTTTATTTTTTTTATTTTGAGACAGGGTCTCATTAAGTTGTTCAATTGATCTCAGACTTCTGATCCTCCTGCCTCAGCCTCCCAAGTAGCTAAGATTATAGGAGTGTACCTTGGCTCTCAGTTTTTTAGAAGTTTTTCTTCTATAACTTAGTCGGCTGCTCAAAGTATATTTAATACATAACACTTATCAGAGTCTACTTGGGTTGTCATTTACTAGTTTTAATGAGGTATAAAAATTATTTCTTCCCATGACATTTTATTCTCCCCCATTTATGTTATTTTTTAAATTCAGAATTAAATAATTGCATAAGTATTATTTGGCTTCTGGGTAAAGAAGCCAAATGAGTAAGAGTAAGTTACATGTTGATTCCTCCCCTAGGTCCCTCCCTTTCCTCCCTTCTGCCGCTTCCCTCCCCCTTCCCTCCTACCTATCTATGGTTCTCCCAGATTATGTGTTGCTTCTAGAACACGAGCCTGACCTTTCACTCAAGGCTAGGTTTTGTTCTAACCTCCACAAATGAGGGAAAACATTTGACCTTTGAGTCTCTGGGTTTGGCTAATTTCGCTCAGTATAATTTCTTCCATTGCCATCCATTTACCTTCAAAGGCCATAATATCGTTGTTTCTAATAGCTGAGTAGAACTCCATTTTTATCCATTCATCCAGTGAGGGGCATCTGGGTTGATTCCACAATTTAGCTATTGTAAATTGAGCTGCTATAAAGATTTATTTTTCTGTGTCACTGTAATGTTCTGATTTTAGCTCTTATGGAAAAATACCCAGAAGAGGGATAGTTGGTTCATATGGTGGATCCATCCCTAATTTTTTTGAGGAGTCTCCACATTGCTTCCCAGAGTGGCTGTACCAGTCTGCAGTTCCACCAACAGTGTGCTAGTGTTCCTATCCCCCCACAACCACTCCAGCTCCTGTTACAGTTTATATTTTTCATCATTTCCAATCTGACTGGAGTGAGGTGAAAACTTAATGTAATTTTGATTTGCATTTCTCTGATTTCTAGTGATTTAGAACACTTTCTCGTGTATTCATTGGCTTACTCAATTTCCTCTGTTCACAAGTTTCTGTTTAGCTCTCTGGCCCATTTATTGATTGGATTATTAATGTTTTTGATTAGAAGTTTTTTGAGTACTTTGTCAATTTTGGAAATAGTTCCCTGTTGGAGGAATCACAGGCCAGGATTATGTCCCATTCTATAGGTTCTCTCTTGACAGTTTTGACTAATTCTGTGGCTGAACAAAAGCTTTTTATTTAATGGCATCCCACTCATTGATTGTTGACTTTAATTCTTTCACTTTGGGGTGTTGTTGAGAAAATAATTACATACTCTCATGTGTTAAAGTATTGCTCCTAATTTTTCTTCTGGTAGTTGTATGGTAATTGGTTTAATTCCTAGTTCTTTGATCCATTTCAATTTGATTTTTGTGCATGGTGAGAGACAAGGATCTAATTTCAGATTTCTAAAGTGGCTGTCCAGTACTGTTTGCTGAATAGGTTGTCATTTCTCCATGTAATATTTTGACTCCCATTTGTCAAATATCAGATGTCAAATATCAGAATTGTGGGTTTGTTTCAGAGTCTTCTATTCTATTCCATTGGAATTCATTCCTATTTTGATACCAATACCATGCTGTTTATGTTACTACAATTCTATAGTATAATTTTAGATCTGGAATTACTTAGTAATGTTTTGGCTATTCTGGGTTTCTTGTTGCTCCAAATGAATTTGAGAATTGTTTTTTCTACATCTTTAAAGAATGACATTGGTATCTTGATGAGGATTTCATTGAATCTATACAGTGCTTTCAGCATAACGGCCATTTTAAGTACATTGATTCTGCCTAACCAAGAACATGGAATGACTTTCCATCTTCTCAAGTCTTCTTCAATTTCTTTTCAGTTTCCTGTAGTATTCGTTTTAGAGGTCCTTTACTTCACTTGTTAGATTAATTCCCAAGTATTTTATTCTTTTTAGAATGGGACTGTGAATGGGACTAATTTCCTGATTTCTTCTACCCTATTTTGGTTAGCATACAGGAAAGTTATTAATTTATGGGTGTTGATCTTGTAGCCTGCCACTTTGCTAAATCTGTTTATAAGCTCAAGCAGTTTTCTGGTGGAGTTTTTTTTTTTTTTGGGAGGTGGGTCTTCGAGATATAGGATCATCTTGTCAGCAAAAAGAGATAGTTTGACTTCTCTCTTCCTACTCTTATCCTTTTGATTTCCTTCTCTTGTCTTATTGCTCCAGCTAGGGTCTCAAGGACTATATTGAATAAAAGTGTTAAGAGTGGGCAGCCTTGTCTTGTTCCCAAGTTTAGTGGAAATGCTTTCAACTTTTCTCCATTTGGTGTTATACTAGCTGTGAATTTTTCAGATATGGCCTTTGAATAGTTAAGATGTTTCTTTGATCCTTATCTTCTCCAGAGTTTTGAGCATAAATGGGTGCTGGATTTTATCAAAGGCCTTTTCTGCATCAATTGAGATGATCATATGGGTTTTGTCATTAATTTTGCTTAAGTGATAAATCACATTTATTGATTTGTGTAAGTTGAACCAGGCTTATATCCCTGGAATGAAGCCTATTATATTGTGATGAAATATCTTCTTGAGATATTTTTGAATGCAGTTTGCTAGAACTTTATTAAGGATTTCTGTGTCTATGTTCATCAGGGATTTTGGTCTGCAGTTTTCTTTCTTTTTTTAATGTGTCTTTGTTGGGTTTTTCTATAAGGGTTGTGATTGTCTCATGAAAAGTGTTGGGAAGAGTTCCCTCCTGTTCAGTTTCTCACAATAGCTTAATAAGGAAAGATGATAGCTTCTCCTCATAGGTAAAGTAAAACTCAGTGAGGAATCCATCAGGTCCTGGGCTTTTCTTCTTTAGAAATCTTTCATTGCTTTATGGATTTCAGTGCCAGTTACTGGGCTTTTGGATTTCAGTATCATCCTGCATCAATTTTGGGATGTTGTACATGTCTAGAAATTTGTCCATGTCTTCTAGATTATCTAATTTAGAGAAGTATAATTCTTCAAAATATGTTCTGATAATCTGTTGGACTTCCATGGCATCAGTGGTGATCGTTCCCTTATCATTGGTGATTTTGTTGATTTGCTTTAATTCCTTCCTTCTTTTAGTGAGATTGGCTAGGGGTTGATCAATTTTATTTATATTGTTGAAGAATCAGCTCTTTGTTTCATTGATTCTTTTTTTGTTTTGTTTTGTTCTCAATTTCATTGATTTCAGCTCTGATCATGAGTATTTCCTGTCTTTTGCTGGCTTTGGGATTAGATTGTTCTTCCTTTTGTAGAGATTTGAGGTGGAGAATAAGCATATTTATTTGAGATCTCTCCTGATTTTTAATGTAGGCAGTCAGTGCTATAGATTTCCCCTTTAAGAATGCTTTCATGCATTCCCAGAGGTTTTGGTATCTTGTGTTTTCATTCTCATTCATTTCTAAGAATTTCTTCATTTATGCTCTCATGTCTTCTTGTATCCATGCTTCATTTAATGGTATATTATTCAATCTCCATGTATATATGTATTTTATGTTATAACTTTTGCTGTTAATTGCTAGGATCATGGTGTCATGGTCTGATAGAATACATGGGATAATAAATTCTTTTTTATATTTGCTGAGATTTCCTTTGTGAACTAGAATATGATATGCTTTGGAGAAGGATCCATGCATTGCTGAGAATAAGGTATATTCAGCCAATTTGGGGTGGAATATTTTATAGATATCTATTAAATTCATTTGATTTATGGAGTTGTTTAGGCTGGAGAGCTCTTTATTATTTTGTTGCTTTGATGATCTGTCTATTGGTGATAGAGGAGTATTAAAGTCTCCCAGCATTATTGTGTTGAGGTCTACAAATGTTTTCACATCATGGAGTAATTTTTCCACATAGTTGGGAGCATTGGTGTTTGGAGATTATATATTTACTATGGTTATATCTTCCTGACGTATTGTTCTCTTTACTAGGATGTAGTGGACTTCTTTATTTCTGGTTAAATTTTGGTTAAAAACTACTTTGTCAGATGTAAGTATTGCAACACCAGCTTGCTTTCTTGGGCCACAAGCCTGGTACATTTTTCCCCATCATTTCACCCTCAATCTGTGGGTGTCATTGGCTGTCAGATGGGTCTCCTGTAAGCAGCATATTGTTGGATTTTGTTTTATGATTCAATCTGCTAATCTTTGTCTTTTGATTGGTGCCTTGAGACCATACACATTTAGTGTTAGGATAATTATGTGGATGTGGTTCATAGTCATTGTGTTATATTAGTGAGTTCTGTGCTGTCTTGGTTCTTTTGATAGCATTTACTTTTATTGAATTTCCCCTGTTTGTGAGTTTTGAGGATTGTTTGCTTGTTTTTCTACCTGGAGTTTATCTTTGAGAATTCTTTGTAATGCTGGTTTCTGTTCATGAATATCGCAACTTTGATCTTATCATGAAATGTTCTTCTTTCCCCTTCAAATTTGAAGCTGAGTTTTGCTGGGTGTAGTATTTGCTGCTCTAGGTTGGGGTCATTCAGAGATTGAAATATTTCCTTCCAGGATCTTCTTGCTTCCAGAGTCTAAGATGAAAAGTCAGGTGATCTTTATTGGTTTGCTTCTGAATGTGATTTGGTGTTTCTCTTATAGCTTTTAATATTCTTTCTTTGATTTACCTGTTATACACTTTAAATATGATGTGTCATGGTGAGCTTCTTATTTGATTAGGTCTATTGGGTGTCCTGTATGTTTCCTGGATAAGCATTTCTGACTCTATTCTAATATAGGAAATTTTTTCTTCAACTATTTCATTTAGAATGCTCTTTATGCCATTCATTTGTATTTTGATTTCTTCTTGTATCCCAATTACTCTTAAATTGTTTCTTCTGATTTTGTCCCAGACATTTTGAAAATTCTGCTCATGCTTTGTGAGTTTTTTCCTTTTTTGTCATCTGTTTACTCAAGCGTACTCAGCATATCCTTCTTTTTGGAAATTTCTTTCTTCAAGAACTCGGGTTCTGTTTTCTATAGAAGTTAGTCTAATTTTAAATTCTTCCATCATTCCTCTCATGTGATTGACTAAAGATTTTAGCTACATTGCTTCCTTTTTCAGTATGTCTATTTCTTTGATAACAGAGTTTTTCACCTCCTCAGTTTTCTCATTTAGTCCCTTCATGAAATCTTCTTTCAGTTCATTGTTCCTTTTAGTAATCAGATCTTTGATAATTTTTTTCTAGGTTTTCATCCTACTCCCTGCCCCTGGGCTCTTTGGCAGGGAGTTGTGGGTTTGAGACGAACCTTTTCTAGTTTGATTCTTCATTTTTGAAGAGCTTCTTCTGGATCTTTGAATTGAGGTTCCCTGTGTGGAAGCAATACAGATCTCCAGGTGCTTCTTCTTTGCTTGTCAGGTCAGGTCAGACACCACCCCTCTGTTGACCACCTTTGTCCAGAAAGCTGCTTCTGCCTGGAGCTTCATTTTCTTGCACCTTTTATGATATGGGCTCCAGGACTTGGATTTGGAACCTGGTGGGGTTGTGGGGCAACCTACTGGATTATTGAAGCTCAGCAGCAGGGGTGCATCCCTGGGTCCTGGGGTTCCAGAGGCACAGGGCAGGCTGAAATGGGCTTATCTGAATGCTGCTCTGGGATGTGGGATCCTTGGTGGTGGGAATGGGCCCAATATATCTGGATCTGGTGTGTATGCACTGCAACTGGGCAGCTCCAGACAAGGGTCCTCCATTTGCCCTGGGCAACTGCTGGTGTGGGACCAGAAGCCTGGGCCTTCATGGTGGCTGTGTGGCTCTGGGCAGGGCTGTTTGGGGTGTCCTGGATGTCTGTCTACCCGAGACTGGAAGTCTGGGCCAGCACAGTGGCTGGGTGTCTCTGGGCAGGGGTCCTGATAGCTTTTTCAATCCACCTGGAACTAGATCCAAAATGTGCTGCATTTCCATGCATCTCTGTGTGACTCTAGATGACTATGACTGATTTCCAGGGATGCTCAGCAGTTTACTCACTTCTTGGAGCTATGTGAGCCCCTATTTATGGGAACAGGGATCAGGAGCCTAAAACAAAAGCCACAGCCCCGCTGCTGCCATTTTTCTTCCTCTCATTTATGTTATTTTTCAAGAAAATATTTCTTCTAAATGCTTTTGGAAGCACATCAAGACAGCATTACAATTGTTGTTTTAATTTTCAGAATTAAATTTGAAAATGTAAGAGGAAAAATAATACCCTATTATCTACATTTTTGCTTATAGTGCTTTTCTTCTTTTCAATATTCCCAGGTTCCATCTTCTATCTTTTTCTGTTTGGAGACTTTCCTTTAGCCACTCTCTTATTAAAAGTTGACTGTGGATGCATTTAGTTTTCCCTCATCTGAGATGTTTTGATTTTTTCCCCTTGTTCCTGAGAGATATATTCACTGGGCATTGGATTTGGAGTTGACATTTCTTTTCTCTCAGAACCTGAAAAACTGTGCTACTTCTTCTTTCTGCCCTTTGTGGTTTCTGATAAGAAATTATTTTTTCTAGTTAGTTTTGTCCTAAAGGTAACATATCATTTTCTCTATTTTTGATATTTTCCTGTTGTCTTTTTAGGTTTCAGAAATATAATTATATTTTTTTCATGGGTTTCTTCAAGTTTTATCCTATTTGGAAGTTGCTTAGAATTTCAAATTTATAGGTTTATATGTCTTGAAAAACTTGTACATTTTCAGTTGTTATTTCTCTGAGTACCTTTTGAGCACTTCTATTTTTCCTCTTTCCTTTTAAGTCTCCAGTGACAAGAATGTCAGATCTTTCAGTAAACTCCCGCAAGCATCTGAGCTCTATTAACTTTTTTCATCCTATTTTTTCAGTGCAGTTTAGATTGGGTGATATATATTATTTTGTTTTTCAGTTCACTGATTCTATCCTTTCTCTTCTGCTACTTAATCCATCCAATGAATTATTTATTTTGGTTATTATACTTTTCAGTTCTAAAATGTCCATATGGTTCTCTTTAATATCTTCTGTGTCTTTGTTGACACTTTCTATTTTCTTCCTGAGGCTTTGTGATCTTTTTGTCTGTGTCAAATGTGTTCATAAAATTGATCAAGGAAGCATTTTTATTATGGTTGCATTAAAATTATTGTCAGATAATTTTAACATTTTTATCTCCTCAATGTTACTGTTTGTTGATTATCTTTTAAAATACTGTTTGAAATCTTCCTGTCTCTTGGTGTAGCGGGTGATTTTTCATTGAAACCTAAAAAAGACCCCAATGTTAATGTATGGATGATGAAATGATGATGATGAGTTCTAATATTTTGGACATTATTCAAATTTTTATTTTAATGGACCTTTTCCAGTATTGCTGCAGCAGGGGGAAAAAAAGCAGGGGTAGATGCCACCTAAATACTGCTAGGTAGAGGTAGAAGTTTTCATTTCCCACTTTTTTTTTTAAGAGAGAGAGACAGTGAGAGAAAGAAAGAGAGAATCAATTTTTATTTAGTTTTTCATGTGGCTTTCATTGCTCCAACACTTCATTGTGTATGTGGTGCTGGTGTTTCAAGCTGCGTCCTGGTGCATGCCAGGCAAGAGCCGTAACTGGTGAACCACCACTCAAACCCCCACCCACACTGGTCTTTTTTGATACCTTGGGCTGGGATAACTTCTTACTGTTAGGCAGGGGTGAAAGACCTCAGTTCCTCATATTATCCACTGCATCTTGGTGACCTCTTTATCACTGGACTATGGTTATAGGCTTGGCTCTTCACTAGGCCTCCTCTGACACCACCCAGCAGGGAAGAGAGGAAGAGTGGGTTATAGGTGTGGAAGTCCAAGCTGCTCACTTGTTCTCCAGTGACTCCAGAGAGTGTGGCCAAGGCCTTATTACTGGCCATCAAGGACAAAGGTTTCAGTTTCCTTCCTGACCTCTGTTACCTCCCTGCTGAGAGTGCTGAGGCACCCGGGTGCAGCCCCATGGATGTGGAAGTACAGGCTTCCACTGAGACTTTGCAGGTGTGGGTAGGAATGGGGCTACAGCTTTTTTCCTGTGGTATTTGGCTGAAGCAGAGCAGTTATTGTCTAAAAATTTTCAGTTTTTCTAGATTCCTTCTTTCCTGGTCCTTTGACTGGAGAGAACAGGATTTAAGGGATAGGGCAGGCTCTTTAATCGCTGGTATTTGTGGATTCCCAGCTCTCCCCCTAAGGTTAGGATATATGAGGCAAAAGGAACACTGGAAGTCATCATCAGGTCATTTCTCATGTTCTGAGTTCCTTAGTGGGCTGGCTTTTTTCTTCTTCCTTCAGAATATCCTTGGATTGCTGTTGTTCACACATACACACACATATGTAAAATCTGTATACATATATAGCATTCAGAGTTTTAGTTGCACTTGATGGGAGTGAAAGCTTCTGCACTGTACATTCATGCTAGGTTTCTCCCAGAATTGAACCCTGAGTCATGTCAAATGCAGATATTGGTTGCTTTGATAGTCTTAGTTGATGCTCTTTTTTTGCAACAAGGGAAAACTAGAAGTGGTGATTATGTACTTCTCATTATTGTAATCATAGCTTTGACAGATGAACTTGGAATGTTGAGTTGTTTAGAGGATAACTAGAGTCCTTGGGTAAAATAAAATAATTTGTGAGAATTAGCAAATTTACCTTGATGGTACTACTTTTTAAAGCTTATTAATTCATACTTTTATAACCTTATGAGATACATATATAGAGATTCTTATAAAAATGTAATTCATTTCAGGAAAAGCAGAAGTTTCTCATTATACCCTATGGATTCTGCCCCCTCTCTCCTAGGGTCCAAATTGGCCAAATTAGGGGAATTTACACTTCAGATCTAGTGTTAAAATTGTTTAAAAAAGGAAATATAGTGTTCCTACAGTGTATAACACATGCTTTTTAGTGTTTTTGGAAAAATCAACACTCATAGTACTTGTTCTCAAAGATCTTACAAGATTTTTAATTCACTCCAGTGAATATTTCTTGAGTGTCCAGGGTGACACCATAAAGGAAAACATGACATGGTCTCTGCCCTCAAGAAGCTCACAAATGGCAGGGGAAATATATTTCAAAAAGGCAATAGAAAATGCAACTTGACAATGTTCTAAGGGAAAGCAGAAATGGACTTAATTGAAACACAGAAACATCCTCCAGGATAACTAAGACTGAAATGATTAAAGACACATAAAGCAATGTGTGGGAAAGAGTGACTATACATGGGGAAGTTAGCTAGAATCAAAACGAAACAACAAAAGCTATAAAAGGTATCATTTATCTTCTCAGAGAGATTAGGTGTTAACACCCAAAAGAGAGAGCAGAAGGCTGTAAAAATGGAACAATCCAAGAACAAAAATGTGCTCTTGTGAATGAAAACTATAAAAGGAGTTGAAAGAAACTTGATGAATCTCCCGCAAACAGAAAACAACATGGAAAAATAGGAGAGAAAATACACAAAAATTTAAGGGCCAGCCAGGAGGTTCATATAATACAAGTAAAGAATGAAAGAACAACAGAAAAAAAAAAAAACCAGAGAGGAGGACACTATCAAAAAATAATGCATGGAATAACCCCTTACCAAAATCAGCAGACATAAATTTTTAGATTAAAGGAGACCATACTTTAAAGTAGACCAACCACTACAATAAAGGAAAACAGGCTTATGATAAGTTATGTCATTGTGAAAGTTGGAAACCTGGAGACAAATGGATGTTATAATTTCCAGGAAGGTAAAACCAGAATCCTTTTCAAATATTAGAGATGAATTGGTTGGACTTCTCAGTACTAGGGAGCTAGACAACACTAGTAGCATGACTTCAAGATGCAGAAACTGGAAAACCTATGTCCAATCTAGAAATTCTATACAAAGCCAAATCATCAATTAAGGGTGAGAGTATAGCAAAGACGTTTCAGACACGCAAGGTGTCAAAAATGTCCCTTTTTTGTGCACACTTTCTTGAGAAAACATTGAAGAACATGTTCCAACAAAACAAAGGTGTAAAACAAACAAACAAAACCCCAGTAAGTACATGGGATCTACAAATAGAAGAATCAACCTAGAGAAAGCAAAAGGAATCCCTGCATGACTGAGGGAAACTTTGAAGGCCACAATCGAATAGTGGCTTAGTGGACAGTGAATTTCTTTGGAGGAGGTTGGACAATTTCAGGAATGATTTCTTTAAAAAGATGAAACTGATAGAAAATTGAATGTGAACATATTGAGAACACAGTTTTAGAACTGGGAAAACTTTAAGTTGGCTGAGTAGTAACTTCATAGAAAATGAAGCAAGTGAGAAAATGAATTATTAACTTCAGGGTAGACAGTGATATCAAGAAAGTGGAGTAATCATTGCAAGTACATGGTTCAGCTATAATGTTTAGAGTTATGAATTCCAACTGACGATTGATCAGATCAAAATACAGCTATACTGGGGGACGGGAAACTGGTATATACGTGGGGAAGGGGGATCAGGCAAGAAATAAACCCTCCTTTTCTAAAGGGGGCAGATAATAGAAAAGTCTAAAACTTAAAAAGTCAAGATGTAGCAATAGAAAAACTTTATTTAGAGATGTGGGAGTCACTCTAAATAGCTGCTAAGGAGTAGGGAGGAGAATTGTAAGTGGTTGCCGCTGGAGAGCAGCAGGAAGGAAAGCGGAGGGGGCCGCTATTTGTCATAACATGACCCCTGGAAGCATTTGACTCTTGAGCTGTTTTTAATACAACTTGAGTGAAAGTGAAAACTAATTTTCAAAGATCAGTTCCAACTAAAGGGTCTGAGAAGGGCTTCGCCATGGAGGAACTGAACGAGGGTCTAAGCAGGAGGATAAGGTGCAGCAAGGAGGCTGTTCAGTGCCCTGGGGCTGGGGAGAGCAGTTGCCAGTGGGACCGGAAAGCTGGGCATGGGTGCAGCCCTCACACTTCCTATCTCGAGGAGCCAATGCACTGTTCTCTCCTATTTTGGTTTCCTTGGCTTCAGATAATGGAACGAGCTCTATTTCACATGGACAACTGCTATAAAATCCCCAACGTCCGGGGCACTGGGCGGATGTGCAAGACCAATCTGCCGTCCAACACAGCTTTCCGGGGCTTTGGGGGGCCCCAGGGGATGTTCATTGCTGAGCACTGGATGAGTGAAGTCGCACTGACCTGTGGGCTACCGGCAGAGGAAGTAAGCTGGGGCCTTTGGGGCGTGAGTCAGAGCGGGTTAGTCCATTTGAGGGGAAGAGCGACTTTGTGTCTTGGGCATCTCCCATGGGCAGAGGATGAGCGGGTGCTGCTGACGGGGCTGGAAGCTTAACTTTAAGCTGTCCCCTCCACCCCCAGTGTCTTGCCACCAACAAGGCCTCAGTCTCTCTCTCTTTGGGAAGGTGCGGAGGAAAAACCTATATAAAGAAGGGGACCTGACGCACTTCAACCAGAAGCTTGAGGGATTCACCTTGCCCAGGTGTTGGGATGAATGCCTAGCAAGTGCTCAGTATCACGCCCGGAAGAGTGAAGTCGACAAGTTCAACAAGTAAGCACCGGAGCAGGAACAGGGGAGGCCACGCTCCCTTGGGTTTCCTCTTTGCACCTTTCCGCCAAACCCCAAATATAAATCTGATGACTTAATGGACAACCTATGAGGGTGCTGAGTTTGTCAGCTACTGGTAGCTATCCCTTTAAAATTGTGTGAAGACCTTCAGCCTGGGGTGGGGGCTCAAACCTGCACTCAGCATCATGGTCTGTCCTTTGTGCAAGGATGTGTCCCCTTCACATCCTTTAGTCCTAGCCCAGGACTAAAGACCTGCAGTTATGTGCCTGACTGATGCTAATCTATATATTTGACCTTGGCAGTCATTCTGTCTTCCTGGAGTGGACCTCAGTCTCTTTGTCCGTAAAGTGGGAATAACTGCATAGAGAAGGCACCATATCTTCCTCCCTGGGACCAGGACAGTCCACAATCACTATGTCATGCTGACCCAATGCAGGTTCCACTCAGGGAGACAGTACTCTGAAGTCAGGATGCCCAGGGTGAACTCTGCTACAGCTGCACTGGAGGACCCAGGAACCACCTCTTTTATATTTGTCCACACTATTGGAGCACAATTCAGTTGTGACAATGATGGTGTAGGTGGCCTCTGCCTAAGGAAAGAGAAGCCTGTCCTGGTCTGATTTGATATAAAGACGGTAACTGCAAACATGTCCAATCTGACATAAATATGTAGCAAAGGCTCTATAAGAATGTCCCTTTATCTCCAGGGAGAACTGTTGGAAAAAGAGAGGGCTGTGCGTAATCCCAACCAAGTTTGGAATAAGCTTCACCGTGCCTTTTCTGAACCAGGTAATTGCTCTGAACAATTTTTTTTTTCTACCTCCACTGGACCGAGGCCCCATTTCCCATACCTGTTGTGAGGGAAATCTCATTATCACTGGTAACCAGAGCTGATGAGGGAAGTTCTTTGCTTTGAAATGAAAGTTCAGTTTTCATGTCACTATTTGTCCTGTTTGTCATAGGACGGTGAGACGTGGGGATCTGGGGTTAGCATTACCCTTCCCAGTTGCGGGACTTGGATAACTACTGTGCTTTCCTTATCCTGTTACTTCATTTGCAGAACAAGGACAAAGACCACAGATAAATGGCCTGTTTCTGTCTGAGGATGAGACAGAGATGAAAGCATTTTGCAGACTACAGAAGGCTACTTAATTAAATGAGATTTATTCTGAATACATTTTGGCTGGGGTTTATTTTCACAGTGCTGCCGCTTGCTTTTCCTCCTGGGCTCCATTCCTTAGGTCCGAAGCCTTCAGCTGGATTGGAATTTACTGAGTCTGGTGTCTGGCATGCTTCTCTTTCCCTAGGCAGGAGCCCTGATCCATGTGTACACAGATGGCTCTGTGCTGCTGACCCACGGGGGCACTGAGATGGGCCAAGGCCTGCACACCAAGATGATCCAGGTGAGCACTTGGGCATGTGGACATCCTCGCTGGCACGTTGGTGTCTGTAGTGAGGGAAGATGCCATGAGAAACTGAGCTGTGGGATGTGCCAGAAGCAACAGCGGACTGGGATTTCAGGGACACAAAGCCTTGGGCGGGTCTTCTCCGCTCTTGGCCTCAGTTTCTGCATCTGCAAAGGGATTGGTCGGGTGCTCTCTGGGGACACTTCCATTACCAATGTGCTAGGGCCTGGGACTGTGTGTGCAAGGTGGGGACGCTCTATGTATAAAGGCGGCTAGTTTCCCACACTCCTTAAGATCTCACAAGGCAGCTGGGGTAAGGGGGCTGTATGAGCACTTCTGCTGGGCTCCTAAGGACTGGCCAAAATGGATCTCTTTTAAAGGTCAATGTCAGGTTGAAAAGGTACTTTAGCCATTGATGGGTTTATGAATGTTTTATCCAACAAAACACTTTTTAAGGTGCTCCTTCCAAGTTCAGCCAGGTATATGACCATGCTGGAATCAGTAGGATTAGAGCTGATGAAATTGTTTTCTTGCCTCTGACAGTGGATTTGAACTGTTCTGGGGAGAAGGCAGACATCTTCTCAACAGGGTGATCCCTTCTTTTTTTTGCAGGTTGCCAGCAAAGCTCTGAAAATCCCCACCTCCCAGATTTACATCAGCGAGACAAGCACCAACACTGTGCCCAATGCCTCTCCCACGGCTGCCTCTGTCAGCGCTGACATCAATGGTCAGGCTGTTTACGTAAGGAGCCTGCAGGAGCCAGCACCTCAGAGGGCCAGCTCAGGGCTTGGGGCCTGGAGAGTCCCGTTGGCAGGAGCTGGGATGGATGGTTGACAGTTTTCTGGCTGTCCATGCCTTTGGCTTTGTTACCCAGGAGGATGCTTCCTCCAAACACTAAGCCAAGAGAGAAGTCCAAGAGCCCAAATCATTTCCATCAAAGCCAAGAGCAGTGGGTGCATAAGGGGAGGGACGTGGGAGGGAAAGCAGAGTTTTCTGGGAAAGCACTCTCTGGTGTTGGAACTGGCCACAAGACAACGGTTGAAATGGAAATTTGATTAGGGAATCAGTTAAGTCAGAATCACTCACTTCTCCCCATGTGGGGGAAGTAATCAAACAAGGAGTTTGGTGGAAGAAGGTACTCTCTGGGAAGCTTGCAAAAATCCTCTGTCAGCCTAAGCACTGGGCCAGAAGGACTCCTTAGATAAGGACCAGTGGGCCTCTTAGGCAGGACCCTGTGACTCCCATCCTCAGCCCCAGTCATTCTGGGAAGGGTGGCCAGGCTGCTTGAGTGGCATCCTGGGCATAGCATTGCTTGGAGGTGGCCTTGTCCTGGGGTTTCCTCTGGGACTGGAGAGGACAGAAGATTGATGTATCTGGTGTGTGGCGGGTGTCTCTCCAGGAAGCTTGTCAGGCCATCCTGAAAAGGCTGGAACCCTTCAAGAAAAAGAATCCTAGTGGCTCCTGGAAAGACTGGGTAAGTGGATCCAAGCCACTTCTGCAAATACAGGGAAACTGCCCCTACCCCAAACACGTGTGGGAGGTAGTGGTCTAGTCACACAGGCAGGGGAAGTTGAGGCGGTCTGGATGGTTTCACAGGACAAGTGAAAGCTCAACCTCTCTGGGCCCCTTTCTCCAGGGTTTTCAGAGTTGAGGGAGTAGCTTGAAGAAACACTTGCATCCAGGGTCCTGACAGCCCTGTGGGAACTGGCTTGATGTGATGTGAGCCTAGGCCCACATCACCTGTGTCCAGCGTCCCCTCCGAGGGCTTCCCCTGGCAGCCTCTCTCCTCAGCTAGCTCCTGAGTCTGGATCCACTGAGATGCCATTTGTGAGAGAGCTGGGAGAAGACATCACTCCTGTGCTGTTAGGAGTCACACAACAGACACTCCCCATAAGAACGAGCCCAGCTCTCTGAATTCTAAACCAGATGGCTGCACAGGAGGACCCCTCAGAGAGAAGCTGCCAGGAGGCGCCTCTGGTGGGAGACCAAGCTTCTGCAGCAGGCAGAAATTCAGTGGCAGCTGTGCTCTGTGCCCCTGCCTCAGTGCTGGAATGGGAGAACTGGGCATGACAGCAGCACATCGAGTGTCACTGCCCAAGAACCAGCCCCCTCAACAGTCCAAGAAGATGTGCTGCTTCTGCCAGACCCTCTCATCTTCCCGGGTCTCACATGACCTTGACTTCCTTCCCACATTTACAGATGCCATAGGCGTGAATAGGGCTTAGACGTAGCTTGATTCTGGTAGTTCACACTGCAGCGGGCAGCTTTAATATTTGCTGTCATTTGGCCTGTTGATCTGAGCTCTGGGCTCTACTACCAGCTGTGTGGCAGTGAGGGAGGGAGGTAAAGTTCCAGAAGTGGGAGCCACTCATAGATTAGCTTCCAGATAAAGAGGGTGAGTTCATGGAAGCTTAATGGCAGGTCAGGATTTTGGGAAATCACGCTTGCCACTTTGTGATGGCCATTTTCTCCCTTCAGGTCTCAGCAGCCTACCTGAATGCAGTGAGCTTGTCTGCTACTGGGTTTTATAGGTAAGTGTGGGCCTGTCCCGCCAATCTCACACGGTCATCCTAAGCTCCCAGGTCCCCTCCAGCTCCAAATGTTGCCAGTCCATGCTCAGGAGAGAGCAGTTCTGCTAAACTCATTTCAGCCTATGGGTGCTGCAGGTTTGTGAGATAACCAAACCATGGGCCAAGGAGCTGCTGTGTAAGGAGACCCGAGTTCTAGCTCTGGTCTTAGGACGTACTCCTTCCCTTGCGGAAGTCAAGGGTTCTCTTGGAAGCTGTTTCCTCCATTTCCAGAGGGGTTCGATCACCCACTGACCTGGCCCCAGCACTCTGCAAGTTCTGTGGGCTCTGCTGCTTGAGTTGGGCATTGTCGTGACTCCTGCGTGCTTCTTTGTACTGGGCACCAAGCCTCTCCAGAGAGGCTTTGCCTCAGAAGAACGGAGGAGGATTTAGAGCCTGTGGCCCTGTCACAACATGCAGAGTACAGAGGAACGTCGCTGCTGCAGTGAGAGTTAGGAGGGGCCACACACCTCTGCACCTTTAAAATTCAATTCAGTAGCACTGGGAACAACTCGAGACCTGCCCACCTGACCTAGGAGCCATGAAAAGAGTTGGTCATATTTACCATCAGTCATATTTACCATCAGTCATCATGCTTTGGCTGTCTCTGGGAAATAACCTGAACGTTATTTTTATGCATGAATATATAGTATCTCTCTATGCATATGTATATATGAAATATTTGCCTATATTCTCCAGGTTATATAATATTTTATCTCCACAAACACAAACTAATACAGATTTTCTCTTAAAGTTTCTATTATACTTTTGGAGTTCATAAAACTAGGGTTTTATAAAGGAGAGCTAGAGAAACATGGTGAGGTTAGATGTCAAGGTGGTGGTTTTCCCTCTGGAGAAGAAGTCTTTTCCCTCAGTCCCATGTCAGTTTATTTTTATGGATTCTTGTCATATCTGTTCACATTATTTCTATGTAATACATGGAATCACACATGTCCAGTGTAGAATAAACTGTGTGTGAATACACACAAAAAGACACACATACATATGACTCCTCCAAAATTAGACTTTGTGTGTGTGTGTGCGTGTGTGTGTGCGCGCGCAGTGCTGGGGATCAAACCCAGGGCCTTATTCGTGCCAGGCAAGTGCTCCACCACTGAGCTACATCCCTTCCCACAAAATCAGAACTGTATAAGGTTCTCAGGATTGAAAAAGAAAAAGAAATGTATCAAGAAGTGTTTGTTTCTATTAATCACTTTACCCTCAATTTCTTGTTGAAATTTTGAAAATGTCAGAGATTGGGGAGTGGCTGCTTAAGGATGCACTGTGGTTGGCATGAGCCCCTGGTCTTGCTCACCTTGAGAGAGATGAGCAGTGGCTCATGTGACTAGCCCAGGTGCCCTCACATGCAGAGTTGCAGTTTTGAAGTCTTGGATTCTGGTTATTCCATCCTTCAGAGTGACTTTCGTGTCCTTCGTGGGCCCAGGCAAATCTGTCACCTCTGTTTCTACTGTGCAGAGGCCAGCATGCTGATACTAAATGCCACTAGGCTGTGCAGAAAGGCTATGACATGAGCCTGAGAAAAATGGAACAGAAAATGCCTGAGTCTCGTTAAAGGTTCAGAATATTGAAAACAAATGAGCCTTTAAAAAAAGCAGCTGAATGAAAACTAAATGATTAGGGTTTAAAGATTTAGTGGAACAGGCTGTGGGGTACGGGAAGGGTGGGCTTATCCTGATTCAGGCAGCATCTTTCTTTTTCTCTCCCAGGACCCCCAACCTTGGCTACAGCTTTGAGACAAACTCTGGGAATCCCTTCCACTACTTCTCCTATGGGGTGGCTTGCTCTGAAGTAGAAATTGACTGCTTAACAGGTGACCACAAGGTAAGAACCTTAGTCCTCAGGGGGAAAAGAGAAAAGAAACAACTGACTTGTAATTCTAAGAGCTGATAGAGACAGCTTTCTGGTTGGGAAATCAGCAAATACTGCGTAGAGGGCCAGAAAGTCCATATTGTAGCCTGTATGGGCCACACAGTCTCTACTTCATCCACTCAGCTCTGCCATGGCAGTGAGACATCAGTCAATGTGTATGTAAGCAAAGAGTATGACTGTGATCCAAAAAAATGCTACTTATAGACAGTCTAGGTCTACCCAGACTCAGGTTCAAGGCCCAGGTCCCTGGGAGCCTCCCCTTAGTACTTGTGCATGAATGTGTGCAGTTATTTCTGATTGCTGAGAGATGATTGCTGCTCCCTGTCCCCTCCCTCGCTGGTAAGACCTCCAACTTGAGTAGTGACGATGGCAGTCAAGACGTGGTGGAAACTTAATGCTTCTGCCTGTGTGTGCTCAGGGCACTCTGCTTGTGAAAGTGCTATATGATTGGCCAAGATGCATCTGTTGTTATTCTAACCACCGCTTTCTTCTCAGACTGCTTTTGTTTTGCCATCCACTTTAGAACCTCCGCACTGATATTGTCATGGATGTTGGCTCCAGTTTGAATCCTGCCATTGATATTGGACAAGTAAGTCTCACGGAGGACCAGGAGCGATGACACAATGGGCCATTGATGTGCTTCATCCCCCACTAGGGTCACCAGCCACACAGCATATTATTCAATGTTATTTTTAAGCAGGCCAGAAAATGGTACATAGGGAGTCTCCCCTACCAGAGTGGGACTAAGATTGATGATAGCCCTCCCAACTCTCAAGGCAGAAACCAACTGAATATGGATCAACCTGGAAAGGGCATTCGCACCCCAGGGAACAAGATGATGAATGGTGGAACATTGGGGGTGTGTGTGTGCGCGTGTGTATGAGCACACGCAGAGAGAGTGTTTGGGATCAGTGCCCAGAGAGCAGGGTCTGAGGTCAGAAGCATCCTCTCTCTCCTCATAACTCTTTCACCCAAGACAGTTTTTACCTTCCAGGAAGACAGCATGGGCATAAGCAATGAGCATGGGTAGGGAGAGGGCTGTGGGGGCAAAAGACACAAGGGAATTCAAGAATGCCCCAGAGAAAATCACTTTTGGAAAATACATGATTATTGCACAGAAGAGTTTAGTAAAGGAACAGAAAAGAGGGAAGAATAGAGGTGTAGTGAGCATAGTAAAAAAAAATATAGCAAAAAATAAACATTGGATTTTTCAAAAGGGGACAATTAATGAGGATACAGAAATCTACCCATTAGTCAGTCGTTGAACAGTCGCCTGGGGAGCCCCTCCTATGGGCAGCCACTCTATCAGGAGCTACGGAGCCAAAGGTGGCTAAGAGCTGGCCTCTTCCTGAATGCTTGTTCAGTCACAGTGGTGCTGCATGTTACCCTTCTGAGTGGGAGGGCAGACACAGGGCCAGCATAATGTGGCAGGAGCCCTAGAAGAGCTCTGTCAGCCACAGCGGGGGCTCTTGTTCCCAGATAAGCAAGGTGGGAGCACAGCAAGGCTGGAGGTAAATCTCCAAGAACCTATTGTCTCGGAAATTGCTCCCATGAGCTCATTTCTCAGTTTGGGGCCACAATTTTCCCAGTGACGACATGGAAGGGACATATCTAAGTGTACGATGGCAGGTTTTAGTGGGAAAATATGTCTACCCCTATGTGACCCTCCTAGAATTGCTGACAATTGTGAAAATGACCGTCAGTGCTAATGACTTTGTTCAAAGCTTGGGAAAAGAATAAATGGGTTATTTGGGGGCTGGGGCAGGAGCTAGGCAAGCAGTAGGGGGCTACTCTAGTTTCCTTCCAGACCCCACTACAGTGGATCTTTGGGTCCACTGTGGCTAATGGTATCTGGGGAGGAGAGAGGCAGGTGGTGGTAGTTTCTGTCCTTCTTGCAGGTGGAAGGGGCATTTGTTCAGGGCCTTGGCCTCTTCACCCTGGAGGAGCTGCACTACTCCCCCGAGGGCAGCCTGTACACCCGAGGGCCCAGCACCTACAAGATCCCTGCATTTGGCAGCATCCCCATTGAGTTCAGGGTGTCCCTGCTCCGCGACTGCCCCAACAAGAAGGCCATTTACGCATCCAAGGTACTGTTGCTCTGGGTCTGTGCTGCCTTCTGATCTCCACTGTGGGGGCCACAGGTGGTGATGAGGGGCTCCAGCCACCCACCTGGATGTCTGCAAGGGATTCTTCCTGCAGAAGGAAAAGGACTTGACCTTGGTCCTGCCAAGGACCGCAAAGGGCTTGGCAGGGCTCCCTGAGAACCAGATGAACAGGGTGGAGGGCACCACCCTATTACAGTTTGAAGCCAGCTTTTTTGGTAGACACGGAGGGAGTCCTTAATCACATCCCCTAGAGCAAATCCAACCTGCACCTGTATCTCAGGTGTGCATCCCCGGTGCTTGGTCGTCAGGGATGGTGTTGCAGATGCAGCATTCCTACACTCCTACGGGAATCAGCACACTCCCCGGAGGTGGGAGCAGGGTCTTTGAACCCACCCTGCATTACCTTTCATGGCAGAGACCTAACCTTATGACTTGGTCAGCATGCCTGGAGGAGAGTGAATGACTCCTTTCTTCTTCCTTGTCCCCAATAAGTTGAAAATTAATTTAACAGATCAGTATAGTCCTAGACCTACAAAGGAAGGCCATAATCCCTTTAAAAGAAGGTGACCAAATGTCCATATGCTCATCTCATGGTTTATGATGAGTAGGGGGGTGGGATTCTGGAACACACTGTGACTTTTCCCACTGGCTCCTACACTTTATCATACATTGGAGTCCCCAGGGATCATGATTAAAGTGCATCTCTGGAACATGCATTTTTTTTTATTCGCAGAGTTCATATTTTATTTATTTTTTAATCTTTTTATTTATTTTATTCAGAAATTTATTTGTTGAACCTATCAAACAAACTTCTAATGAAATAATATAATACATATATATATATATATATATATATATATATATACTCTGAAAATAAGATTTACCCCCAAGAGCCCCTCCCAATTACCCACCCTATCCCTTCCCCCCTTCCCAATACATCTCTACAAATGCCTTAGGTTGTATGATATTCTCTAGTGATTCTGATACAGGTGTCCTCTGATCTATGCTTTTGGAAAAATTAATCAAACTCTGCTAGAAAGTGTCATAATTCCTGCTTGTCATGCCTTATAATTCCAGAAGATGCTGCAAGTGTAATTACAGTGCCCATAATATGATTTCCCTAGGCTAGTTACTTTGAAGAAAGGGTTAAAACTTATGTCAGATTTTTGAATCTGTAAAATACAATTATTTAATATAAACGGTACATTAGATTTACATGGTGTCATCAGAGAAAATTACATAGCAAGAGCTAAAAGAAACACACCCATGAGGTGCAGATGTTTATAAGCTGGATTGCTCTCAGTCCCTGATTGATTTTGAGTACTCCTTCCTTTTGGATTTGGTGCTGTCCTGTTGGTTCTGGGTGGGGCTTTGCTGGTGTCACCGACCCTCCTGCTGTGGGCTTGCTGCCTGGCTTCCTGGGTCCCTGTGGTGTCACAGAGGCTGGGGCAACTTCCTGATGGCCCTCCCTGCACTCTGACCCTTAGGCTGTTGGGGAGCCACCCCTCTTCCTGGCTGCCTCCATCTTCTTTGCCATCAAGGACGCCATCCGTGCAGCTCGATCTCAGCACACAGAGTATAGTATGAAGAAACTTTTCCGGCTAGATAGCCCTGCCACCCCGGAGAAGATCCGCAATGCCTGTGTGGACCAGTTCACCACCCTGGTAGGATGCCTCCCAAAT
Source organism: Aplodontia rufa (assembly GCA_004027875.1). NCBI lineage: Eukaryota > Metazoa > Chordata > Mammalia > Rodentia > Aplodontiidae > Aplodontia > Aplodontia rufa. Next base: position 23,921 of record PVKS010001071.1, on the reverse strand, counting down.
ACTGTCCCCCTTCTAGGGGAGACTGGGGATAGACTAGCAGACTGCAGTGGAAGGTTCTGCAGACAGGAGAGATGACAGAGTTTCTTGACTGGGCAGCCCTGAGTGAATCGCTGTGTTTGTGTTGCAGTGTGGGATCCCCACTTGAACTTGCAGGGGAATAATGAGAAAACTCTTTGAAGCTGAAGCTTAGAGCTGGGCATCCCTAGAGAGGGAGGAATGAGTAGTATACAGCCAGTCCCCACAGATGTCACCATTTTCCATCCAGTTGTAGGTGTTGGTAAAAATTCCAGAAATGCCAAATCTCTAGATAGTCACTAGTATTTGGGGACTCTTCTTTGATAAAAACACTGTTTGAGGCGAGGCACTATGGAGATGCGAGGGAGAGAAGAAATAATTAAGTAGATCAGCCACATTTGTCTCCTGATGACCATTTGCAATGCTAATACTAGGAACATGTCGGTGTCCTTGAGGACTTTGCAGGCTTTGGGGAAGCTGGATGATTGCTTTATATGGGGATTACCTCCATGGAGGGGTAGATAGCAGAGGAACCCATGGCCATCAGAATCACTTTGGGAAGTCCCAATGTGACACTTCTAGTGGACAATGCCTGGCAAAGGAGGAGCATGCTAGGACTCTATCTTCCATGGCTGGGCTCTCAGAACAGGCCCAGTTCTGAGTTGTGCTGATGGCCGCTGTACGCACTGAACTCCCAGGTTGCCTTTGCAACTCCAGCCCCCTTTAGGTTAGCAGAGCTGGGTTCTCTCTGATATTCAAGCTAGGTTTCCTCCTTTTGAAATTTGATATGCCTTTTGAGTTTAGCAGTGAAGTGGGTATTCATGGACCAGAAGCCTTCCAGGCACAGGGAAGAAATAGGAGAATCCCCAGGGTAGGCAAATCTGCCATTTCAGACCTCTGCATTGAGGGTGAAGCGGGCACAGGGTCCCTGGACAGATCCCCCTCAGGTCTGCCTATAGCTTCGGCCATGAGGTTATAAAGCACACAGACCACGCCTGAGCTCTAGGCAGTGAAGTTCCCACTGCTTTTCCGTAGCCCAGAACCCACCACGGCCCTCAATGCCGACGTGTCTCTTTGATTGCATGCCATTGCTTGGCTTCCACTAAGCTCACACACATTGCAGTTAAATCCTTGCAAACAATCTGATGTGGAACTCAATCATTTAAAGAGGCCCTCTGAGGCCTCCAGTCTAAAACAAAGATTCTTTTTTATGTAACAACACATCAGTGATTTAAATCCTTGCAACAGATTTGCATGAGCAGCCGATTCTGAGTCAATGGTGCTTTTTAAGGATTGAGTGCCCTGTGAGAAAGGACCACCTCTAAAGTGGTCATTACCATATCTCCAGAGCCTAATAGAAGGACTGCCATATGGAAAGTGCAAAAAAAGGGCTAGGAAATCAAAGAGTCCTGCCCTGGGACATTCCCAGTGGCTAAGACTATGGAGTGGTGCCTGGTCTTAGGGTAGTGGCTGTCAGTAGCAGGAAATGGCATGTGCATGACAGGGTGAGAGGGGCACCATCAGAAGACCTGGCAATAAAAGCTGTTTGTTCCTTCCTAGTGTGTCACTGGTGCACAGAACAACTGTAAACCCTGGTCTGTGAGGGTCTGAAGAGAAAGTGCCCAGCAGAGTGCTCTTGGGCCATGGCTGGGCTGCCACGGAGCAGGAAGTGTGTGCTACAATACCCAGATCCATACAAGCTGGAAGATGAAGCCGTGATTCAGCAGGATGGCATCTGGAAGAATTGGAGTGCTTTGGAAGATTCTGAAAAAATATGATTTGCAAACATAATGATGAGCAAATGTAGAACTATTAGGCCTAAGTGACAGATATGTAGACAAGGTCATTTCAAGTCTGTTATAATCTTGTATTGGGGATAGGTTTAGGAAGTATTTGTGCTATGTCCCCACCCACTGGACAGCCTTTGTGACCTCAAGTTCTGACGGTGTCTGTCCCTGCAACACAATTCCCACAAACCTCCGGAAACTTAAATCAAAAATACTCTAAATCTGTGTGTCTTCCTCAGAAAGCCCTTCCTTCAAACCAATGAACGTCCTAACCTCAGATCCATACTCACATTTTGCACTGAGGTAGCAGGGTGAGATGAAAACCTCTAACCACTTTTGAGTCACTGGAGAAAATAAAGAATGAAACTAATTCAGGGTTAATTGGATATAATTTGGTTAAGTTGCATAAAGTAAGATTACCCCATAACACAAAATCCAACTGGCTCGATTACTGAGCATCTTCAACGTGCTAGCTTTCTTCCCTTTGTGTATTTCAAAAAAGATCAGGTTTAAGAATCTTCTTCATTTGAAGCCAGAGCAATTTTCACCCAGAAACTATGCGATTGAAATCAATATATGCCAGAGGAAATATTAAGAGCCCTGGGTTCTCATCCTAGCTCTGTGCCTGCCTGTGTGACCTTGGACTGTCATTTCCCCCTCTCTGTGCTTCATTTTACTGCAGAATGAAAGGATTGGATGGGAATAATCGCTAAGATCTCTCCTGCTCTGAGTCTATAAATATATGACCTGGAAATTCCATTTATATAAGGGACCTGCAGCTATCAAAGACTTGGCTCCCTTGCTACTATGCAATGTCTGGGCTAAATGAACGTTGCTTAAAATCCCTCAAGGTAAAGAACGGTAGAAAGACAAGCATCCCCTTTTGTTTCTCCAACAGGTGACTTCATCACATCTAGTACTGGGTGGCCCCCAAGACACTGTCATGTGCTTTCAGTGTTTAAAATGCCCAACCTGCCAGACGGTCTGTGATTCTGGCCATAGAAGGAGCCCAGTAGAAACCATGCAGTTGAGCCGACGTGGATGCCACAAATAAATGAAATTGTCAGGGATTTGGCATGAGAGGAATGCTTATTAATCATCACAATCACACCAAATGCTAGTATCTTCCATTTCTTAGTCAGCCTTCATTTCTAAAAAGCATAACCAAACATTCACACGCATACTCCTGCGTGTGCGCACGCGTGCACACACACACTCACACACACACACACACACACACGAGACACCCTTACAAAAGTCCCTTCTTCAAAGCATCAAGGTGGTTTTTACAGTGAGATACTGAGTCTGCTTCGGATGATTTTCTGGCATGCTCTGGGTGCAGGACCCAAGTCTTATCAGTTGTGATGCTCTCAGGGCTAAGCAATGACTCAGAATTCCCATCTGTGCTTTGATACCAAGGCAAAAGCAGAGCGGTCATGGAAATCCAGCAAGTGCTTCGTGAACTGTAAATCCCTGTGTTATTTAGCGGCTCTGTCCTGCACAGACGCCTTGTCTTTGCCCTGTGGTGTTAATCTGTCAAGTCCCTCACGCTTTGGTCTTTTGGGATCTGCACAGCTCTTGCAGTCAGCTGCCTGCAGTACAGGACTGTAACCTGCAGGGGGCGGTAGAAGATTGAGCATCAGACGTATTCTCCAGATGGCCCAGAAACACCACTTCTGTGGTTTGTTTCTGGGGTACTGTTTTAGGATTTCGGAGTAGATCGAATGTCCTCAAGGGCATCTCAGAGAGCCAGATTTGAACCTGACAGGCTGGCAAAATCTTCTTAAAGGAACTCTTTAAGAACATGGGTCAGCAGTGGGGAGCTGAGCTCCAGATGGAAGGCTAGCAGAAGGAAAGCAATTTTATTCTCTGAGCATCTGTAGTGTTCCAGGTGCCAAATTTAATGCTTCACTTAGAGGGTCTCATTTAATTCTCCAGTGTTCCTAGGGGTAGGTAAGTGAGTCCAGGTAACCATGTGAAGGAGAAGCCCTACCCTTAGCCATGCCCAGCGGCTAACTCAGAAGTATTTACTCCTAGAACCACCACAAGTATCACGCAGCTCCTAGACCGGGACACTGGGCACACATTGGAAGTCGATCTGCCTGTCAGAGTGGACCCATGTGAGGCAGTCTCATGGGAGCTGATGGGGGCATCAGAGCAACTCTCAGTTCATTCGTAGATAGCGCTGGGTAGGCCACGCTGGCGAGGCCACACTGCTGAACTGTTGCCTGGGCAGCTGACAAGCCTCATCCTGCTCTAGGACATAGGTGGCTGGGAGGACAGGATGGATGTCACAGGAGGAACCCTATGTAAGGGATAAGCACAGAAATAGTCCCAGCTGATTGATTTATGACTGGGAACATCCCTGTGCTCAAGATATTTTTGTCTTTAACCGAGCGGGAACTTGGAGACCAGTCCGTGTGCTGCTTGTTTTGGATGTGGGGACAAGGCTATTCATAACAGGCAGCTTCCTTAAACAGGGAGGACTGAGAGCACGCTGTGCCCCCCAGGCCTGCCCTTTTGTTTTGTTTCTGTCCTAAAGTGGGAGAGGACAGACATGTCCTTAAACCAGGAGACAGATCCTGTGACCATCTTGTCACTTGACATAACGCAGCCCATTCATCGAAGTGGAAAGGCCAAGTGCTCCCCAAAAGGATTCTGGCGTCATCTCTGCCCTTGAACTGCCCTGATCTTGGCCTCATACAATGCCCCAGACCAACTCAATATCTCAGAGCTGGCAGGACCTTGGGGACATCAAGTTCAATCTACTTGTTTTAGAGATAAGAAACATAAGCCCATCGAGAGTGACTGAATTTTCTAAGGTCCCATAGCCCCTTAGTGGGAGAAGCCTGGCTTATAAGGCCTGCAAACTCCTGACCCAGGTTTTCTAAATGATCCCCTAGTCAGAGGATCCTTCTCTTATGCAGCCTTTGGGTCAGAGAGTTGGGGGAAGTGACAGAAATCTAGTTATGCTGGTAGAGACAGTGTGGAGAGCTTGGGGCTGAAGAGGAACCCTGGCAAGGAGGGACATCTGGATGCCGTGATGGAATTCTTTCCTAAGCCCACAAGTGGGAAATGAAACAGTAAGTGCAAAAACACCCCTCACCCCATAGCGAGGTGCTAAATCATCTATGTGACACTCGTGGAGTGGGTGGCTGCAACCGATTTTGCCATCCATAGCTCACCACCCACCTCAGAGGAATAAAGTAGTAGAGTATAAATTTGAGAGATTGGAAAGAGGTTTTCTGTGGGGATAGAAATCTGAAATCCTCCCTGCCAACAAGGAGAGAGTGTGTGCATGTATGTGGGGGTGGGGGCAACTCCCCCAAAGCCGGAAGGAGGAGCTTCACGTGGACCACTTGGAGGCCAACCCGGCATGAGACACCTGCCTGGGAAGTGTGGTTGGGTCAAACTGAGGCATCAGGGCACCAAGAGAAGGGGAAGAGAGCGAGCTGAGCTTCTTGCAGTGGTAGGGCAAGAAGACCAGCATGGCCATGCTGAATGGATCACCAAGGAGGACTGGGAGGGCTGTAATCCCAACCAAAGAAGGGACCAGCAGGTGCCCTGGATCAAAAGAGTGGCAGGCAAGCTGGTTCTGGCGAGGCTGTGAAGAATGCCCACATACCCTTGCCCTGCCTCCTGTGTCCCAGCCTCCCACTTCCCCTTCTCCTACACACACCTTCTAGTAGGGAGGAGATGCAGAGCTCTCCACTGTGCCTTTGTGACCAGGAATGAAGTCAAGGGTCCCCTTGCTGGGACTGAACCATAAATATAGGGAGGAGGGGCATAGGGCTGCTCCCATTGCTCTGGTGTGCTCCTGCATCAGCCCTGGGAGCCCAGAGCACATTTCTGAGAGTCTGAGTGGCATGTGGCATGCTCCTCTCTCCTTCCACTTCCCAGTCCCCTTCCTACCCTGGCAGGTCCCTACCCATATTCAGCCAGTCCTCCTGATCCAAGAGCTGTCAATGAGTATTGAACTGGTCCATGCACGAGCTGTGTTCCTTCTCCCTCTAGGCGGTGCATACCCAGGGACCCTCCTGGCTGATGACTTCCTTGGTGCCACTATTTTTTCTTCGTTCCCACCTAGGCTGGACTGAGAACCTGCCCTGCACAATACCCTCAGCCCACTCTTTGGTGTTAGGAACTGAGTATACCCCAGCTGGACTGTGAAAGCTTCTCCTCCTCTTCCCTCTTCTCTTTTGGGCAAGTTTTGTAGCTACTCTGAACCTCAGTCTTTCCACCTGTAAAAATGGGCATGGATGATCAATAGCCTTGCTGGGCTCTTGTGAGGATTTAAAAAGTAGGTGAGGATAAAAGGCACTTTGTCGAGAGACTTTGACTATGCCTTCCAGGGAAAAGAAGCCAGGAAATCAAGAGTTTCCAAAAGTTTCCAAAACTGAGGTGGAAGGGCAGATGCAAGAATGAGCCAAACTCTCAACCATAATTAGTGGGGGAACGGGGAACAGGCTATGCGTGGATGACTGTGATCTTAAACCAGGTTAGCCCAGTTCACATCATTATATTTTGGCACAAATAACATCAATAATTGATCATCATGTCTCAGCTTCCAGGCTGGTGATTTTTCCCAGCACCCTGGCCTGAGTAGTAGAGCTGGCTCTCAGCTCCCCACCACAATGTGGCACAGAGGAGGCTGGGGAAATAGCCGATCAGCCCCACCCAACTGTATTCACAAGCCTTTATCCCCAGCGTGCAATCCTAGCTATTTTGCATATTAATTTACGTCTTCGTCTTCGGTGGCTGCCTGAGCACTGTCAGCTTCCAAGCATCAAAAACATTTCGACATCCTGCTTTGCACATTCCTCTTTTCTCTGTTGTCGGTATTCATCGTCAATTAGTGATTCCTTTCTACATTTGCAAATATTCCTAGGGTCCTTGTTTCAATTCCTAATTGCCATAGCAATTCATTTTATCAAACAACAATTATCCATCCAGGTGGCGAGTCATTCTTCCAACAAAAATTTAGCACTACACATGATACATTGAAAGGAAAATAAAGACGAAACAGCCTCCCCTGTTGCCCTGAGTAGCACACAGTCTAATGGGAGAAATACATGTACAGCAAAAACCCCAAGGCCAGGCAGGCTGTGGCAATGGCTGAAGATACTGTGGGACAGAGGAAGGAACTCTCGCCCGCAGATGGAGGACCAGACGAGGTTTCATGGCATTGGCATTTGTGCTGATGCTGAAGGATGCTGTATGTCTTCATAAATTTCATATTAGTACAATGAAGTAGCTAAGACATTTAACTTTGTAAAGATAAATGGTTTGTTTAGCTCATGGTTTTGGAGGTGCAAGTCCAAGCCTGGGCATCCCATTGATGTGGGCCTCTGCTGAAGTGAGCATGTTCTGCATGGAGCACATGCCAGAGCAAGAGCTCACCTTCTGAGCCAGGAAGCAGAAAGAAAAGACCAGCAGGCTACCACAATCCTCTTAAGGGTATGAACCCAGTGACCAAAGGACCTTCCACCAATCCTCACCTTCTGAATGTCCATTACCTCACAATACTGTCACCCTAGGGACCAAAGTTTTATGCATTGACTCTTGGGGGACACTCATCCAAACCACTGCAGTGTATTAGTTTTCTATTGCTGCTATAACAAAGTACAAACTTAACATACTAAAACAACACTATTGGGGCTGGAGCGGTGGCTCAGCAGTTATGGTGCTTGCCTGGCATGCATGAGGACATGGGTTTGAACCGCAACAACATGTGAAGTGTCAGAGCAATGAAAGCTACATGAAAAACTAAGTAAAAGTGATTCTTTTATGTCCCTCTCTCTTTAAAAAAAAGTGTATTTGGGGGCTGAAGTGGTTGCTCAGTGGTTAAAGCACATGCCTGGCATGCACCAGGACCCAACTTCAAACCCCAGCACCATATACACAACTAAATGTCAGAACAACGAAGGCCAGGTGAAAAAATAAATAAAATCGATTCTCTTTTTCTCTTTATCTCTCACTTTTCCTCTCTCTCTTAACAAACAACAACAACAACAAAAAGAAAAACAAAAACAAAAAAAAGCAAGCCCTCTTTATTAACCCACAGTTCTGTAGGTCAGAAGCATGAGGAGAGCGAGTTCTACTGAGTCCTCTGTTTAGAGTTTCTAAGGTCAAAACCAAGGAGTTGGAGGGCTGTGATCCATTCCAGAGGGTCTGGGGACAAATATGCCACTCGGGTTGTTGTCCATCTTCAGTTCCTTGCACTTGTGGAACAAAAGTCCCCACATCCTTGCTGACTGTCGGCTGGGGGCTGCCCACATTCCTTGAGCTTTCCGTGGGCACCTCTCCAGCAATGGGGCACAAGTCCCTCTCATGCTCCCAAACTAAGAGTTTCTGCCATGGCTCTTCTGAGTGCAGCTGGAGAAAGCTCTGTACTTTTACAGACTGATGTCATTGCATTGGGCCCACCTAGATGATTCAGGCTCCTCTCCCCATTTTAAGATCTGCAACCTTAATTACATCTGAAAAATCCTCTTTGCTGTGCAATGTAATATTTACAAAATCCAGGGATTAGGGCACAAACGTCTTTGAGGAGCCACTTTCTTGCCTACCACAGAATTTACATCTGCTGAGCCATGCTGGAGGGAACTTCAGGCAGAGGGAGGTGAAAGAATAAAATCACAGAGGCTGGAAACCGGTATAAGTAGCAGTAAGAGCAGCCGTTCTTCCTTGGGGTGCAGACCAGCCAGCTCCTCCAAATAATGAAAGATGTCAAGCTCTTGGACAGTCCAAGGCAGGATGAAGCTAAGGCAGCTACGGGCTCCTGACCCATGGGGTGTTCAATGACACTGTCACTAGTTCTGCAAGTGACATGGTTATTGTAGCTTTTCTACACTTCCTGTGCCTCCTCAAGATGCAGGGGTGTAAAGCTAGGCTTCTTCAATAAATAACTTTTTCTTAATATTATACATTCCTTGCACCGAGTACCAGCAATTCAGATGAATGTAGCAATGACCCGTAATCCCAGCACTTAAAACCATTTTTAACACTTTGGTGTTTTGTGAGAGAGAGGCCTTGAAAACCGAACAGTATTTCCACCCAGCTCTCTGTGTCTATTCATAGGCTTCCCCGATGATATTTTTAATGGATCCATAGCTTTCTGTTTCATGGATGGCATCACAGTTCACCTAAACAAGTCTCCCAGTGTTGACATTTGGCTTGTTCCCAAGCGGTTTTACTATCACCGAGGCTGAGATGAACATAACAAGGATTGTTTTTCTGGCTATGTTAAACAGGATGTCATCAGATCCTCAGCAGGAATGCAGAGCAGAGCCTGGATGTAGATACAGCTGGTAAAGTGGCTGGCCCCTTTCCCAGTTTCCTCTTGGGGGGCCTCGGCTGAACCACCCTGTATTGTTTCCTCCTTAACTTGATCCAGCTGCACCGAGGGCTCCAGGTGGGACCCTTGGGTGCACAGAGAAAAGGTGCAGGTGCAGGTGCTGGTGCAGACAGGCAGGCTCTTCAGAGGAGTGCATGCGGTCAAATACAGAGGGGCACAGGATGGGGGAGGCTCCAGGTCGGAGGGCTGGCAGGTTCCTGAGCCTTGTGAGAGGAGCCACAGGGACGCATGCTGGAGCTTGCTGGGAACCTCTTTGGGAAGTTGTTTCCTCTGGAAGGAAAGAAAGCAGCGAAGGCATGTTGCTGGAAGAGCAGTCTTGCTCCCTGCTCCAGCAAGGGCGGCAGAGATTGGTGATGCCAGTTTGTCACCAGCTCCTGCTCTGTTCCCTCCTGTCTCCAGCCACCCGATCAGACTGCAATACCTTAAAACTAAACTTCTTCCTCAGCGGCTTCCCCTGGAGGGCGGGGACTGATTGGGAAGGCATAAGGAATCTTTCTGTTCGTGGAAGGGTCATGCATGCTCACATGCTCACTGGTGAGGGTTACGCACCTATCAAGCCTCACTGAATTGGGGCACTGAAGAGCTACACGTTTCATTATACGTAAATTATCCTCAATTTAAAAAAAATGTGTTCTAGATTTGCAAGCCAAGGTCTTGATATAGTAACATTAATATAAATGAAGTAAGGCAGATAAAACCTGGAAGAAACTGCAGGAGGGGTGGGTCAGGGGCTGATGGCCCATGGGGGACCACGGAGGCAGGGCTCCCTCTACTGAGGAGTGGCCACTTCATCTTTCAGACCTTCAACCCTCTCATCTGCATGGCGCCCCACCTTGCAGGTCTGTACTGTGTGGGGGTTTAAGGTCCACGTGTAAGAATCCAGGATAGCACCTGACAAGAGACGGAGCTAACATGTAGGAGCCACTCTGGAACCCATGGAAACTTTCCCTTGCGATCTGCAGCCAGCACCGGGCTGCTTATATGCTCCGTGGTTTCCTCCGTGGGAAGGCGGTAAGTCAAGGGGCCTCTGGGAAGAGGGGGAAGAAGATAGGGGCTGGGGATGCCGCCAGTTGCTTATTTCTGAAGGGCAGAGAAACCTCAGCCCAGTGCAGCCCAGTGTGCCTGTCCAGGGGGACGCTTGAAAGTGGAGTTTAGTAGAGAGGTGTGGGCCAAGGCAGGGACCAGAGGAATTGGCATTTCTGACCAAAAGATGTGGGCCTAGGGCACAAGAGAAGATGTCTTTTTCTTCCCAAGGCCATTCAAGGAAGGAGTCAGCTAGCTGTATGTTCAGCGCCTGGCTGGCTACTCAAACATCTCCATAGGCCCTCCCTGTCCCCCACTGTACCTCACAGCTCCCCAGGGAGAATGAACCTGATTTCCACCGTAAACTGTCAATCTAAAGCAAATTTTGGAGGGATTAGATAAACATGCATCTGCTTTAGCTTTGAGGTTATTCATATTTGCCCAGCAAGCTGTGTGTCTTCAAATCTAGTTATTGGGAAGTGAAGGCTACAATTTGTGTTGACATCAATCTGCATCCCTACCCGGTACAGGGATCAGGGTCTCACCCAGCAACTCCATAGTAACGAACCGACCGTGTGTTATCATTAAGTTTCAAGAAAAGCAGCAGAAATGTCAAAGTTTTACAAATTCAGGACAAAAGTGATTACAGTGAGCCCTTCTAAATGTGAAGGGGGATTGCAGTGACTTCTGGGGACATGCACCCCATAGAACTCTGCAGGAAAGCCTGGTACTGCATGGCTGCCTTCTCTTCTAATAGTATGTTGGGGTCCACTGTAAACTTGATAAATTCCCCTATTATGTGTAAGTCAACTTTCTATTGCTGGGATAGAAAATTCCCGAAATAATTAACTTAAAAGAAGGAGAGGTTTATTTTGGCTTGTGGTTTCAGTCCATGGATGTTTGCCCCTGTCACTGGGGCCAGTAGTAGCACAGTACATCATGGCAGAACTGTGTGACTGAGGAGGTCTGTTCACCTCATGGTAGCCAAGAAGCAAAAGAGAGAAGAAGAGACTGTGGTCCCAATATCCCCAGTGACCTAACTTCCTCCCAATAGGTTGCACCTCTTGAAAGTTCCACTAGTGCCCTATAGTGCTGTTGACTGGGAACCAAGCCCTTATGGTGATGGCTTTTGGCAGACATTTCCATCGCTAACTATAACATGTGAGTTTGTGAGTTCCAAATAATAATAATAATAATAATAATTTTAACAATTCACTGGATAAGATTTGGTAAATGATTTTTTAAGACAGAAAGGGACAGTGAGAGAGAAAGAGAATCAATTTTTTATTTAGTTTTTCATGTGGCTTTCATTGATCTGTTGTGTGTGTGGTGCTAGGGTTTGAACCCGCATCCTTGTGCATGTCAGGCAAACGCCATAACCGCTGAGCCACTGCTCCAGCCCTGGTAAATGATCTTTTAATGCAAAAATTAAAGAAGGACCAGTGAATGACTTGTGAGAAGAATACTTGTGGGTATTCCGTGGGGCTAAATATCATTACCTGAGGAGCTTTCATGACAGCAACAGAATCACCTGAGCTGCTTAATAAAAACAAAGTATCCAGGGTCCTCTTGCAGAGATTCCATGGGCCCAGGAGTCTGTGTTTTAAACAGGCACTGGAGGGAATGCTGACACAGGGTCCATGGATTCCAACTAATGGAAACTGCCTAAGAAGAAAGGGACCCATTTTCTGGCAGGTGCTGTGTGCACCTGCTATTATGAGTTTGTGGGGCATGGAGTTGCCTCTGTGAGCTCGGGGTGGGGAGGCAGTTCAGGCTGGCTTCTGTAGCCAGAGAGGGGAAAGACAGTGCAGAAGGGCCCGCACACGGTGGAGAAAGTTTGGATTTGATTTCGCAGGCATGGCAGCTTAAAAGGGAGTACAGGTGTCTTAGAGGGTGGTAGGTCTGGGAAGGAGGGACTCAGCAGCCAGGGCCAGAGAAGCAGTTTTCAAGGAAGGGGACCATGGGGAAGGATGCAAGAATTTAAGAGAGTTGGTGGAGGGAAAGAAATGCACATACAAGGGCACTGGTGACATGCTGAGGGCGGTGCGTACGTCACCCCACACACTCCTCTCAACAGCACCCTGATAGGCATCCTCTTTACACAGGAGGAGGCGGTGCCTCCAGGAGGTTAAAGATAAGAGCAGAAGTCAGGATTTCATCCCAGGACCTACCGCTCCTGAGCTCTTCCTTCTCCCTGTGCGCTTCTTTCTTTTTTAAAGAGAGGGACAGTGAGAGAGAGAAAAAAAAACTAATTTTATTTAGTTTCATGTGGCTTTTATTGCTTCGACACTTCATTGTGTGCGTGGTGCTGGGTTTGAACCCACATCCTCATGCATGCCATGTAAGCATGGTAACCACGGCTCCAGCCCTGCCTGTGTTTGTTTTTTTTTTTTTTCCTCTCTCTCTCTCTCTCTTTTTTTTTTTTTGTTAAGAGAGAAGGACAGTGAAAGAGAGAGAGAGAGAGAGACAGGAAGAATCATCTTTTTTCATTGAGTTTTTCACATGGCTTTCATTGCTCCGACACTTAGTTGTGTACGTGGGTGCTGGGGTTTGAACCCGTGTACTTGCGCATGCCAGGCAAACGCAGTAACCGCCGAGCCACCGCTCCAGCCCTCCCCGTGCGCTTAAGGCAAGTAACGTTCAGCTATTGCACCTGTCTCTACATTCATTCATTACTTCATTCACTCACCCCAAGGATGAGCACCTGCTAGGTGCCACATGAGACGTGCGGGGATTGAAGGGCAAACAAAAGACGCCATCCTAGCCCTTAATACTAAACACACAGTTAAACAATTTCACAAAAACTATTTACAAACAGTTGTAAGGGCTGAAAAGGGAAATTGCAGGCTCTGTGAGAAAGAAAGCAGAGAATCTGTATTTAGACTGGGGGTCAGTAAAGGCCTCTGCAGGAATGTGATATTTAAACTAAGACTTGAAGGAGGGTAGGAATGAAGGGAAGAATGTTCTAGAACTGTGCTGTCCAAAAGAACTTTCTGTGACGATGGATGTGTTCTGCATTTTCCTGTCTAACATGATAACCACCAGCCACAAGTGACTTTTGAGCACTTGAAATGTGTCTAATGTGATGGAGGAGCTGAATTTTTAATTAATTTTATCTAATTTAAATGTTTATGTTTAAAAAGAAACATGGGCTACTGACCACTGCTCTAGAGCAAATGGAAAGTTTAGGCAACAAGCCCCAGCTAAAAGAGGGTTTGGCAGCTTCCAGAGGCTAAAGTGTAAGGGGACAAGGAGAGTGAGGTAGGCTGAAAGCTGAAGGGAGCAGGCTGGGTGTGCAGGAAGCACAGCTGAGTGTGCAGGGAGCACAGCTGGGTGTGCAGGTAGCACAGGTGAGTACAGGGAGCAGGCTGGGTGTGCAGGGGGCAGGCTGAGTATGCAGGGAGCAGGCTGAGTATGTAGGGGGCAGGTGGGTGTGCAGGAAGCAAGCTAGGTGTGCAGGGGGCAGGCTGAGTGTGCAGGGAGCAAGCTGAGTGTGTAGGGGGCAGGCTGGGTGTGCAGGGAGCAGGCTGAGTGTGCAGGGAATGGGCTGGGTGTGCAGATGGGCAGGCTGAGTGTGCAGGGAGCAGGCTGAGTGTGCAGGGAATGGGCTGGGTGTGCAGGGAATGGGCAGGGTGTGTAGGGGGCAGGCTGAGTGTGCAGGGAGCAGGCCAGCTGTGCAGGGAGTGGGCTGAGTGTGCAGGGAATGGGCTGAGTGTGCAGATGGGCAGGCTGAGTGTGCTGGGAGCAGGCTGGCTGTGCAGGGAGTGGGCTGAGTGTGCAGGGAATGGGCTGAGTGTGTAGGGGAGCAGGTTGGGTGTGCAGGGAGCAGACTGGGTGTGCAGACACCTGTAAGCCTCCTGAGGGATTTTTAATTTTACTACAATTGGAAATTTATTGAAGTTTTTTTTTTACTTATGAGAGTGATTTTATTACTAGAAGTTAATAAAAACTTAGGTACAGCTTCACAAACACCCAGGAGTTTAAAAAAAAATACATGGTTAATTAAACTATGGAGTTGCAGATGAAGCCATTGAGACTCCTGTTGAAGAAATAAAGAGGTCTTTGTTAAAATCATAGTCTATAATTTTCAGACGTCCTGAAATTCCTGCCCAATTGTCTTAATGTCACTGAATCAAGAAAGGAAATAATTAGCACTATAATAAACATGCATGCTGGAGCTTCTCTGAATAACAGCTAATTATTTTACATATTATTAGTATGTTTTTGAATTGAATATGATTAGGAAAAATATTTAACCAGAAGGCTGATTTTTTAAAAATAAAAATGGCTTTCATCATACTTGTGAAACCACAATGCAAATAAACATAAAACACTGATATAAGTAAAACACACTTTTATGCTTACCCAGTCAAAATGTAGAAATGGAATTAAAATTAATTAGTTACTTAAATCTAACTTTCACTCCACAAAACCTCAGTACTTTGCAAAATGCCAGATTTTCACTAATTTTTCTCTTTTTATTGATACATTATAATCATACAAGATGTATTTACTATGCCTGTTGAAGAGTTTTGAGAGGAGAAACTTGGGCATGTTTGTTTTAAATTCACTCTGCATTGTAACAAAATGATCCTAGGACTCAGCATGGTGGTGCACACCTGTATTCCCAGTGATTTGGGAGCCTGAGGCAGGAGGATTGCAAGTTCAAGGCTGGCCTCCGAAACTTAGTGAGGCCCTACCTCAAAGTGAAATTATAAAGTGTTGGGAGTGTGGCTCAGCCACAGAGCTCTCGCCTAGCCAGTGCAAGGCCCCACGTTCTGTACTGTAAACAGAAGGATCCTAGGGTGCTAAAGTTGGAGGAGGGAAACCAAGGAGGAAACATTGTCACTTGTAGGCAAGAGATATTGGTGGCTCAGTTGAGGGAGGCAACTGGGAAAGTGAAGAGACATGGGGGTGTATGTGTTAATTATAACTTTCAGATAGAGTCTACAGAACAGTTTTTTTTTTTAATTTTTATTGAGTTTTTCACATGGCTTTTGTTGCTCTGACACTGAGTTGTGTACGTGGGTGCTGGGGTTTGAACCTGTGTACTCACACATGCTGGGCAAGCGCCATAACCGCCAAGCCACTGCTCCAGCCCCCACAGAACAGTTTTAAACAGGCAGAATCCAGCAGCTTGGACTTGTGTTGTCTAATATGGCAGCTTCCAGCTTAAATTAATTAATTTAAATTTCAATTAGAATTGCTTGGTTGCACTGGTCACACTCCACATGCTCAAAGGTCACGGGGAGCTGCTGGCTGCTGTAATGGGATGGGGTAGCACTTAGTGAACATTCCCATCATGGTAGAAACTTCTACAGGACAGTACTAAGGTCACTGGGAAATGTGTTTAAAAAATGGATCAAGGAGAGATCAGAGGTCAACAAGTCCAACACCTCACTATAGAGGTGATGTGCCAGAGGACACAGTGAAAGCCACTAGAGGCGACAACCTCCTCCTCCTCCTGCATGCTTTGGAAGCCTCAAGGAGGAAAGAACAGCTTTCCAAAGGGCTTTGCTTCTAGAGAGGAAGGCTCACTCCACACCCCCAAGCTGTTATTCAAGGGAGGAGGATACGGGCAGAGGTGACTGTGGATGGAGTGATGACTGTTTGTCAGCCAGCTAAACCAAGGAGCTGCTAGCAGTGACTGAGTAAGGAAAGGCTCCTGGAAGTCTCAGGACAGGAACTGACTCCATGGATCATTTAATAATGTATGGAGGCCTGAAGAAGGAAGGGTGAGGCATAAACAACACAGACAGCCGCCACGATCACTTCCAGCTTCCATGGCCAGCTCAGGAGACTCAGAGAAGCTGACTCCAGTTCCTTCTGCAGAAAAAGAAAGCTCTGCAGAGCGAACCTCGCTCAGCCTCTCCAAAGGAGTGCTGCAGAGGCCCTCCAAAAAATGCTGCAGGCTCACACTGGACACTCAGGCTACCCCAGGTGGCTCTGCAGCCTCCAGGGGAAGAAGGAAGGGAGGAGAGGAAGGGGGGAGGGAGGGAGAACACAGCCTCCAGGTGACTTGCTAATTTTGTTTTGTTTTGTTTGTTTGTCTTTTGGTATCAGTTTATTCATTATGTGATACTCGGTGCATCCTTTTTTTTCAAAGTTATCTTTTTTCTCTACATATTTTTATAAGGAGTTGAGTTGTTGTACAATCGTAAGGTAACAGTACGATATGCATTGGATCCTAAACCATAGCTACCCCCACATCGCCCATACCCCAGTACATGTGTGTTTGTGTGTGCGTGCATGTGTGTATAGGCACACATTTATATTTGCATAATATAAATGGGGCATAATACAGAAGACTTGGTAATTTTGGAAACAGGAGAGTTCAGAGCCTTGTTTTCCTCACCTTGAGCTTCTGGTTTTGGGCAAGGCTGAGCTCCATCTGAGTGGGCAGCGGCGGGAAGGGGAGGCAGGCTGCAGAGCAGGCCTGTGGGGAGAGGAATTCCCAGCTGGAGGAAGGACTGTGTCTAGGGGTGCTTGACTCCCGGACCCTGGTCTAAACCTGGGACGAACGTCGCTATGCAATGTTTTTCTTGTCTGCCTTCCCCTGGCTCAGGTGGGACTGTAGGACTCAGGGTCAGAGGCCTATAGATCTCGATTCCACCTTGAAGGTAGCAGTGTTGCCCTGACCATCTGCCCTCATTTCCTGTTTTCCTGTACTTCTCTTGGAGTGTGGACAGGTGACCCATGACTGCGACATCCCACATGCCATATCCCTCATTTGGTACTTGATTTTGCATCTTTCATATTTGTGTTGCCATTACACTTGGGTAGAACACCCAGGAAGGCCACCATTAGTTGCATAGCCTGTGTGCTAGGCACGGCACTCGGTGCTTCATGCACATTAGTTGAACTCCAAGCCTGGCACAGTGGCACATGCCTGTACCCCAGTGCCTCAGAAGGCTGAAGCAGGAAGATTACAAGCTCCGGGCCAGCCTGGGCAACCTAGCAAGATTCTGTCTCAAAAATAAAATAAATAGGGCTGGGGATGTAGCTTGGCAAGGGTGAACAAGTGGAGCATAGGGGATTTGGAGGGCGGTGAACTGTTCTGTATGATAGTATAAGGGTAGATGTGTGTCATACATGTGTCAGAACCCATCGCGTACAGCTCCAAGAGTGAGTCCAATGTAAGCTGAGGACCTTGGCTGACCATGATGTGTCCACGTGGGCCATCCGTTATGACAGTTGTCCCTCACTGGAGGGGGGCGCTGATGGAGGGGAAGGCTGTGTGTGTGGAAGCAGGGAGTCTTGTGGGAATTCTATACACTTTCACTCAACTTTGCTGTGAATCTAAAACCACTCTAAAATACAAGCACCCGCATCTGCACAAGATCCCAGCACTAGTCGACGGTGGCCTGGGGCCCAAGTGCAGGGCTCTTTGACTTCAAATGCCACATTCTTGACCTTCACTGCAGTCGTTCATACCTCGAAGACATTTTGTTTTTGATTAGCAGCTTTAACTCACAGTGGTTTCACGACATGAGCATTAATCTTCTTTTCTGGATAAGGGAATAGGCAAAGCGAGCTTAACTAACTCATTCAGATCCTGTACTGGGAGGATGAGTAGCAGAATCAGAACTGGAATCCAGGTTCACTAACTCAAATCTCTGTGTTCTCATTAGAGGACACACTGACCCTCTAATCTAGAAACTCAGCTGACCTCAAACACTCATGGTGGTACCTGGGCTGACATCTGCACCCGCTGGTGGCAGCTGTGTAGTCTTGGCCACGTGAATACTGCTGGATCCTGAGTCATTCCATCCACCGCCAGCAGTGCATGGGGCCGTGTGTACCACAGGACACCACAGGACTTGGGTCGTGTCTCCACAATCAAAGGGCATGAAAAACAGCTCTGTCATTGGCCCACATCCAGACTATGGGAATGTGGGGTACATGGAGAGAGAAGAGGCAAGGGAGGTAACAGTATTGGGGTGGAACTGGGGTGAAGCCAGCCCTGCACTTCTCACTAGAGAAGCCTCAGCCCTGTCTCCTGCTGGGTGAGGGGATTCTGGTCCTGGGTGACCTCCTGCTGCTGGAGGGAAAACCCGCAACAGCAATGGCAAAGGCCCTACGGAAACACGGGACCTTTGAAGTTTGACAACGCCTTTGCCTCCCCTACCAGCTGAGAATGCACCTGACTTACTGACCACGTGCCCGTCTCCCCTCTCCTCCTGGTCTTCTTTCTTCCTGTGCATCTAGGCCAGACCCACTTCCCTACCCCCCTCCTAGTGGAGGAGGAGATGGTTGGCTCTGTCTCGAGCTGTGGCAAGGGTACAGGGATTTACTTCCCCTGTGCCAGAGTACCTGGATACAGGTTGCCCTGGGAAGGGGCTGTGACTTTGAGCAAGGTGACTCCTCCACCAAGACAGTTCCGAGGGAGTAAGTCCTGCAGTCCTGCGGGGGATCTCAGCAACTCAGTGCAGCATCCATGGTGGCCCATCTTTCGTGCCACTCAGATCCACTTCTTAAAGGTTCTTAGAGGTTCTGGAAGCAGCTTCTCCCCATGACTGCTTCATTTTCATTTACTGTCAACATTGGGCGAAAGAGCGCCAAGAGACACCCAAATGAATTACCTGGTGCTGAAGGTCATCCTCCCCATCCGCCCCATTGAGTAGCAGCAGGCCCACCTCCTCTCACTGGTCAGGGTGGATTACCCCTCAGGGTGATGAAGTCACTTCTTGCTTTCTGGCTCAATGTGCCCAAGCATCTGTAGCTTAGACTTCAGTGAAACTCTTCCTGTGATCCCCAAGTGGACCCATTTCCAGAATGAGGGCCTCTAAACCCACAGAGCCCAAAGTGGCTGGGCCAGAAAGCAAGAACTCCCTGAGAAGGCCACTGAGAGTGGTGGCAGTGGAACCTCTTCCCCTTGCTTCCCTGGTCCGTGTTGTCTATCCACAGGGGACTCAGCTCCTCCCAGGGGACCTGGGATGAACAGATGAGATTCCAAGCACACGACTTAGCTGGAATAGCAGTAGCTTTAACTAGTGTGTGTCATGTTTACCCCTATGTTTTGGAAAAGGCTCTTCTGGGAGTACAAAGGACTGTCCTAAGTAGGACTCTGAAGTCATCTTGTCCTCAGGAAAGGTGCACGGTGCTCTCCCTGCCCAGTGGACATTTACCTGGAACCTTCTCCATGGTGTCCACCTTGTCAGCCTGATTTCATGGCTGCCTATCTGGGTGTGCTCTCTCTCTCTCTCTCTCTCTCTCTCCCACAACCTGTTCCATAGGATTGAAACTGCCCTTTGTACCCCAGCCCCTCTCCAGGGGCCACCCTACCCTGAGTGACTCCAGGCGAATCTTCAGGATCTTGGGAAGGACCTGGTGGTTAGAGTATTGAAGGAGCTTCTGGGAAAGCAAAGGCAACCACCTTCCCACTTGGGGATAACAGCAGGCTCTCTCCTGCTTTTTATTTTATTCAGTGTCTCAGCTACGAGGAAAACCACATGGGCCTTAGTTGGGTTTCTTTCTAAGTGAGGGTCGACAGGCCTTCTCTATAATTAGCGTGGCTCTTGCAGGTTCCAGAGACACCCCTGCTTCCAGCTCTCCTTGCGGAAGCCCCTGCTGCAGAGCGTCCCAGGCCCCAAGTGGAGCCCACCAGCTCTTGCCTGTCTTGAGCTGGGTGGGCACCTGGGTGGGCGCTGGTGAGGGAGATGCCTTTTCAAATGCTCCAGTATTTTAAATCCTCTGTGTTTATGAGACTGGAACAAAGTGGGGCACAGCAGGAGCTCTGGGGCTATTTTTTTCTCTTCCTGGACAATCAGCTGGGCAGGAATTCCAGGCTGGATGTTTTTACCGAAAGCTGCAGGAGGTCCTGAGAGAGGAAATTCACACACTGCCCTCCATTCTGACGAGCCTTCTGCTTCAAACCCAGGCCACCATGCAGGACAGATCTCTGAGCAGCATAAGGAAGCGGGGAGCCTGGAGACAGTGTCCCATCTGATGAAAGCCTCGTATCGGGGCTGTCACCTCACTTCTGAAGCCTTTCCGTAATGTCTTGTGTGGGTCCAGCTGTGCTTCCTCACCCCAGGGCAAACTGCTAAACCCTGGCCACATAGGAGGGAACCAAGAGACAAGGACATCAGTATGATCTCTGCCACCCAGAAGCACCCAACAAACATCGGTATTTCTGACTGACACCCATAGGCTATTGGTGACAGCGTGGGCTTCTTTTCACTCCAGCCCTATCCATAGCCCAATAACTTCTCATCTTGAGCTTGCCACATGACACCCCAAAGAAATGCCAGCCAAGTTGCCATGTGGGCCTCTGAAGCTGGCCTGCACCTCCTGCCTCCCCGCTGGCCCCAGGTCCCCCCATGTTTTTGTATCATGCTCACCAATCTAGGCACAGACGAAACCTCCTCTTACCCGGTGAACCCACGGTGGGCAGGCAGCTGGGAAAAGGAGCTGCTCGCAGACATCGTGGTCTGCTGACTTAACTGCTGCTCTTCTGAGCAGCTGGCTTGGGTTTGGGGCGCTCGGTAATGGCAGATCTGTCCGTGGAACCGGAGCAGGCATGGTGAGCGCTAAGTAGGGGTTGACGGAACAGCCAGGCAGTCAGGCTCCGGATCCCCATCTCCTTCTTGCCTCCAGGGTGAGGCATGGCACTCAGATGAGCTCTGCTCCTGGCCAGAAGGAGCCTGAAGCCACGATGGGGTAGGACAAGGCAGGGACACCCTCCCCAGAGGAAGCTGAGCTATATATGGCAGAGTCCAAAAGATATGTGTCTTTTTTCATTTACTCAACATTTTTTATTTTATTAGAGAGAATCCATTTTATTTATTTCTTCATCTGGGTTTAGTTTTTCTGACACTTAGTGTATGTGGTGCTGGGGTTTGAACCAGGGTCCTCATGCAAGTCAGGCAAGCAAGCGCTGTAAACTGCTGAGCCACCACTGCAGCCCCTCAACAAATGTTAAGAGCCCATTGCCAAACACCGTTCTTCCTGGAAGACTATGGCAAACCAGCCAAATGTCCTGCCTTTGTGGAACCTTGTTCTCCCTTGCTCTTCAGCTTGCTCGTGGCTGGCCATGACTTTATGAGTTTACGAGGCTTCACAGTGCAGCGACTCCTTGACCATCGTGTAGAATTTGGTCTCAAGGCTGAAGTGGTCCCAGTGTTGGTCTGGAAGACCCCAGTGAAGAAGTGGTCCTTCCCATATTCCCTCAGACACATCTCAGTCACTCCAGACGGCCTCAAGGGCCAGTTGAGTGGCTGGCTGCTGGTGCCTCCCCAGATGGCCTTTTCTGATGTGACTGATTGAGTGGGGGGAGGGCAGACTGCTTATCTGCAGGAACTCTGTTATTTCAGATCATCTGGAACCCAAGTCACAAACTGACAAGACTTCATTTGTAGCTGGGCTGCTTAGAAACTGAGGGTCAAGTCCAAGGTCTTGGTGGGGGCTGGCTCAGCTCACTGTGCTCCAGCCCACGGCTCTCCCAACCCCTCTGCCATGGTTTGAATACAGTCTGTCCCCCGCAGAACTCATTTTGGAATTTGATTGCCGTGTGGCAGTGTTGGAGGTGGGGCCTTTAAGAGGTCATCAGGTAGTTAAGAGAAGGATTAATGCTTTTTCTCTTGGAGTCCTCGCTCTCTCTGTTACCTAGAGAGCGAGTTGTTATAAAATAAAGCCACGCCCAAGTCTTCTCTTTTCTGCACATACCTGCTCACCCCTCTGCTTTCTGTGAAGAGTTGAAGTAGCATGAGGTTCTCATGGGATGCCAAGCAGATGCTGGAGCTGTGTTCTTGCGCTTTCCAGCCTCCTGAAGTATGAGCCAAAATAAACCTCTTTTATTTACAAGTCTCCAAGTCTCAGGTTCTCTCTTATAGCAACAGAAAAAAGACTAAGACACCCTCCTTCCATCCCCAGGCAGCATGAAGCAGCCGTGCCTTCCTCCATGGCCTGCTGGGGACGTGTCCGACTTCCTTCACTCCTGAGAGCAAGACTTCTGCCCCCTCAGCACATCTCCTAAAACCACCAGGGAAGTGTGGCAGAGCAGCAACGAACTGCAAACCAGGGTGTTTTGGGCTGGATTCAGACTGGGCTCAGGAACACTGAAGGATCAGTCTGCCGATTCCTTTCCGGTTAGGTTATCTCAGCCTACTCTCCTGTGTTCTTCCACGGCATGATTTCGTTGAAAGCTAACATGGAGGGCTTACTCTGTGTTTCTTCTTTATATAGCAGCATCATGAAACCTCATTTTGTAGAAGAGAGAAGGGAAGCATGGCGAGGAGGAAGCACACTTGCCCAGCCTCCCCGGCTGGTTGCAGGATTTGGTCCTCACCCTCGGAGCTCAGAGCTCTGCTCTTAGCAGACTACTGTGCAGACCTCAGGCCAGGTGAGCCCTTATCATGCTTCTCTCTGTCTCAGCCAAGACTGAAATTGGTCCTTGAACTTGTCATTCAATTAATTCAAGGAAGATGGTTCTTTTTCTCTTATTTTTTTTCTTTCTGATTATGAGGCAAAGGGCTAAGCTTCTCCACGCCTCAGGGTAAAATCTGCTCAGTCCTGTAGCCCAGGGCTCCCATGGGAGCCACCTGCCACTTTGCAGTCCACCATCCTAGATGCCCACAGAGGGGACCACAAAGATGAGGGAGGGCTGATATCTATAAAACTCAGGGAGTCCTGCTCCAATGCTCACTCTGTGATCTTGGACAAGTTCTAATCCACTTAAACCTGTTTCCTCATCTGTGAAATGGAGATAAAATGAGAACATACTTCACAGTGCTGTTGGTGAATTTTTTGAGGTGACTTATAATAGGCTTTTAGCAGAGCACCTGACGTATAATAAGCATTCAATAATTATTGCCTATTATCAGTCCACAGTCCATTACCTACAATTCTGATGTCAAACAAGGTCTCAAAATTGTACAGTTGGTGTCAAAACTCATTTGCAAGCAAGAACCTTTCCTGAAGTAGCACATGGCTGTATTTAGGGTTGCTTATCCTAGTTAGCATGAATGTGCACATGTCTTACTGCAAAAATATCAATGAAGTGCTACTCTGAGCGTGCTAGAGTTGTTACATTGCATACACACCCAGATCTGAAAAATCTGGAGTTCCCAAACACACCTGGATGGAAAAGGTTAGAATAAGGGAATGTGAACCTCAATACTTTCAAGAGCATAGTTCGCCCCCTGATCTTGTTACAGTGGTCGAGCTTGTCACCTCCAGAACTCTAAGAGCCAAGACCTTGGAAAGAATGCAATTAGGGGTGGTGGCTTGGCGGTTACAGCACTTGCCTGGCATGCGCAAGTGCATGGGTTCAAACCCCAGCACCCACGTGCACAACTAAGTGCCAGAGTGACAGAAGCCATGTGAAAAACTCAATAAAAATTGATTCTCTCTCTCACGCTGTCCTTCTCTCTTAAAAAGAATGCAATTAACTCTTTTCTCTCCTAGAAGAAATTAGGGATTGCTGTTCAAGGGCAGAAGCAGCTACAAGTGGTGAAGTTAGGTGAAGCAATTTCTCTCTTTGATCATTTGCTCTTGTGATCTTTGGGTGATTTACCTAGGGGGTCCAGTCCTGGGTGAAAAAAATCCTAAAGGGCCATTTCACTTCCCAGATCCCAGTGATGTGCGGTGACCCAGTTACCCATGTCCTCCCTCAAGGTATCCATGCTTTCACTGGGGATTCCACATCTGATGTGAGAAGCAAGTGGGAATATGAAGATTAGATGAGATGAGGTTGGAGTATGTTAGAATTTCATGAAATTAATGTTTAATCAAGGAAC